>CAIGRT010092781.1:0-29751 GCA_903798405.1 Fraxinus platypoda
TTAAGAACATAAGGTAAATCTGTGGGTAGTGTAATACGGACAAAAACATAAAAGGTTTAAGGTTTCTACGGATGCTTAGTATTGTTTCTCCCATGGGCGGAGCCATGGTGCACGGGCTTAATAAGAGGGACCTTCAACCAACCAGAGAATCGATCATGAATTTCTTCTTGACTGCTTGTGCAGGACGAGTGTTGGGTTTTTTGATACCCAATAAATTCCGGATAATGATGTTAAACTGATATTGGATAAATTGAAATATTGACACCTCAATGTAATAACCCAAACCTATAACTATTTGGGATATTAGAGGTAGTCTAATTTAGTTAGAGCTGCTCGTTGCCCATTTCCTTACTTCTTGGATGACTTATAGGTGTTGGCCCATGTGTTGATTTGGACTTGGCCCCTTTTTCCTATATTCCTAATGTAACATATATATATATGCTGTTCATTCCTGTGATATTTACGTGTGTTATTTTTTCTTCCCTCAAAAAGAGAATCCGGCTGTTCTTCACGGGCTCTTCTCATTCGATTCTTCTCCTTCCTTTGCCTTTGTGGCTGCTTTGAGTGGGTGTCCTTGTGGCTATAATAACAACGTCATTTGTGCCCTTTGAGGGTGAAACTATAACAACCGAAGTGGGGAAAATAGTTGTGGTTCTTGGGTTGTTAATTGAGGTGGTTGATTTCAATTAGATAGAGAAACTGAGCCAGAATTCCACGAATCAAAGGTCCATTATTCTACAACAAGCCATCGACTCTGAACAGAGTTCAACTGCTCTTCGAGACATGCTAACTTTTTATTTTAAGAACTTGGAGTACTCGATCAAGAGATGGAGCGTATGATTATATACATAATATATTGCAACTCACAACCCATTTTAAGTTTCTTCCACATTAAATAACAAAAAACTAAATATTAAAAGAAGATTAAATAAAGAAAATAAAATAATGATGTTTTAATTAAACATAGAAAACAACGTCAACCCTCCTTGCCCAAACCCGTCTCGTAACAGATTTCAATGGCTAGCACAATCATCAAAATAAATAAATAAACATAAAGCACGCTTGACCCATTTTGAAATTTTAATTATTATCAAAGCAAATCTTATTCTTCAAATTTCAAACGACATAATGTTTGAATTGAAATCAAAATGTCCTAGGAAATTAACGGTTGTGATCGAATGATTAGTAACGATCATCATCACGGTTGTGATGATTATGCTCCGAAACAAGCCCTTAGATATTATGAGAAATTCCCTACTTTCCACGTATTGGAGGGACAGATGAGAGTTTTACATAAAAACAGAAAAATAATTCAGAATTAAATGTTGAAAATATGATTTGGTTTTTCTGCCAGTCTTTTCTTAAAATTTTGCACGAGAATCTTTATCATTATTCTCTCAAGTCCACCATGAAATAGTTCAAAATACAACTCATTGTCACCTTATGTACGACGAACCGACCATAGATACTGTTGATAGAATTTTTATTTTTTTTGAAAAATACGAAAAATATGGGTACAATCTTGGATGGATTTTAATTGTAACTCAATATTTAGTTTCTCTCACAATTTTGTTGTTAATAATTTTTTATTTATTTAAATATCATATTTGACAACAAATTATCCAAATAGGTTGTTAAATCGAAGATCAAGCATACACCAGGTCAATTTGATCTTTCTAAAAAATTATTAAACGTATAAAAAATTGAGTTACTCCTCTCAGAGGGTGTTTGGTGGGGATTAAAATTAGATTTTTAATAGATTGTGATAGAAATTTTTAAAATGTGTGGTTGAAAAGTTATGGGGCTCATGAAAGATGTGGTTAATATTGATCGTTTGACTTTGACTTGGATTAAAATCAAATTTTAATACGAAACAAACATGACCTTAATAAAGTTTAAGCTTTAAGATGCAATTCCAAAATCTAGACCCCGTTCGGGAGGGATTAAAAGTCAATTAAAATTGAAAATATGGTCGTTATTAGGTCCCACTCGTCTAATAAAAGTCAACAATAACGGCTATATTTTCAATTTTAATTCGATTTTAATCCCTCACATACAAGGCCCTAATAGACTTAAGTACGTACTTTTCTTTGTTTTGACTTTCCTCAATGGTCGAGCGAGTACTCTTTTGCATCCGTCGAGAATAGAAATTCGGGTTCCCTCCCGAATAAGGTCATTCTTATTTTATCTTGCAAAATAATTATGTTTTATACTTCGCAGGTCTCACTTGTGACGAATATATATTTCCGTACAAATAGTATTGTAAGCTTTTTTTGGTAATGGTAAAGCTGATACGTGCAGTTTGTGTCTGTGTACACTAAAAAGGGTTTTGATTTTGGGGCGGGGTGGGGATAAAGTAATCACGCCATCCCACTCCACGCGTGACACCCGCCTCGCTTTCCAGTTTCAAAACCCAATGCCCGCTCTCATTCTAGAGAACCTTCATATCCTATGTCGTTTTGTTTGGTGAGGTGGATAAAATAATATTAAAATTTAAAATGATTTTAAGTCTCGCATACAGTTGAAGGGCCTGTTGTTATACAGGGTTCTTGAAACGTCAAAAGTTTCTTCTAAGATTAAGAAGTTATTTTTTAATATATTTGAATAATTTTCTGAAACTTTAAAGGAATTTGATATAAGATAAGCTTTCTTAGGAAGTTCTTCCTCAAGAAACGGAAACAAAAATAGAAACCTGCCAAGCGGGCAGAAGTCTTTTTTCTGTCATGATACCAAACATGTCTCTCGATATCATCAAGTAGTAAAAGGGAGGGCTCTTTTGCTCTTTTAAGTATAATATAATTAACGGAGAGAGCTCGTCATATTTGAACTAGGAGCATAGCACTTCATCAATCATCATTAATATCCCCTCTACTGCTTTGAAGAACCAAGATGTCTGTAAGTTCCTTTTGCTCTATTCCTCTCTCAAATTCGTTGTGTGGGTTTATAGATATACACACGCGTGTATGTATCTAGTTTTGTTTGAAATTATGACAATTAAGATGTTTTTCATAGATGGTGGAGGTCAGAGTTCCTAACTTGGATTGCGAGGGATGTGCTTCAAAGCTTAGAAAAGCTCTATACAAGCTGAAAGGTAATTCTTGAATGCACTCTAATTTTTACCAATTTTTGACCCTAATACTATTGACTATCAACCCTTTTCATGCTAGTAACAAATTCTCCATTAGACAATATTAAAGAAGAAAAACACGTAACAATTAAGTCCATATTCGATTCCATCTACAACTTCAAGGTTCAGTAACATGCATGGCTTAATTTATTAATCTCAGGCGTAGACGAGGTGGAGGTAGACATGGAAACACAGAAAATTACAGTGAGAGGCTATGCATTGGAAGAAACGAAAGTGCTAAAGGCAATAAAACGCACAGGCAAAGCAGCAGAGCCATGGCCATATCCAGGATACTCTAATTATTTTTCATCATTTTATAAGTATCCAACTCACATTATAAACCATTATTATGATACATCAAGAAATGTGGCTGCACCCAGTGTACATACTTTCTTCCACACTCCGGCGGTTTACTCGGTGGCTGTCGCCTCCGACGAGGCGGTGGCTTCACTTTTCAGTGATGATAATCCACATGCATGTACTATTATGTGAGAAAGCCTTTAATTTTTGTTTTCTTGATGAAGATTTTGAATTATGCTGTAATCCACTTGATATTTGTGTTACGGTTTATTAATTTGTTTGAGCTTGGCATTTTTGTTTTGGACCGGACCGGACCGGACCCTCTTGAGGAATTTTATGTTAGTCCTAGGTTTACTTTTATTTTTTGTTAGAAAGGTCTTGTGGATTATAAAATGTCTTAAATATATTTATGATAGACGACTCTCTTCTTTTTCAAACTAATGAAAATTAACTCAAATCAACTCCATTTTTGTGCTTAATCAATACGAGACAAGCATATCATGTAGTGTAACGAGAAACTGGGTTAGGGTTATGTAAGCGGAAGGAAGAGGTGGTGTGGATGAGGAAGAAGATGAAATTGGAAAGACGGTGCATTGGGAAAGAAGATGTGATTAAAAATATTAGACATTGTATCATTGGATCTTTTTCTTATCCAACTTAGTGTAGTTATAACACTCCAAACGTGTAAAAATTAATTTCAAATTGCAGAGATGTGTATTTGGGAAAGAAAATGATTAACAACCCAATTTCTTTTCTTTCTTTTTTCATATTGCTTTCAGAATAGCAATTTGTATAATTTTTATTGACAATTCATATGTTGTCAAGATCGTTGATTTAAAAATAACTTTCAAAATAAATAATTTAAATTCCTGTCAAATTTGTACATGTAACATGACAGCTTTAATTATGAAAGTTTGGTCTTTACATGACAACTTCTAAATGAAAGGAATCTTGAAATGGGAAATGGGAAATGACATCATAACAGCCTTCAAAAGGATGGACACAAAAAGCCCAACTTGCTTTTGCTCTTCAATTTTAGCCGTTGAATTGTGTACAAAATAAATTAGTTTTTAATCTATGGTTCAAATTCATATATTCAACCTTTAACAAGAAGCAAGTATCAAAATTAATTGTACGCAATATTAGATACACAACTACTACTCGCAATTCAAATGATGCACACAAAAAATCCAGTGGGTCATAAATAAGCTATTTCCGAATTTTTATCCATGTCTTGTCATACAATTAAGCCACTGTTTGACACACATTTTGGAGAAAAAATAAATTCTGAAATAGTTATTGATGGAAGAATGTGTGGTTAAAAAGTAATGAGAATTTTTGGGTTTATGTGTAGTATTATTTTATTGATAGAAAGTGTGGTTGAAATGAAGAAAGAAAAAAAAATGAGAATGAGAAGAAAATGAGTGTCAAACGAGGACTAAAGATGTACTTATCGTTTGGATTTAATTTTCTACTTAAGAAAATGCATGTTATATACATCAATCTGATATATATAACTGAAAAATACAAAAAGGTCCCATTTTCTCTCACTTTCTATAAAGCAAAAATTGCATTAGTATTCCAATTTTCTACAATCAAACCCCAAGATAGAAAGTTACACCCCTTCAAAAGTCTCTCTACCTGCGCTTGAAGTTTTCATTCTGTGCAACTCCTATCATCTATGGCTCAGGTATGGTATAATCTCCATGTAAACTCACCCCACCTCACCCCACCCGCCCCACCCCCTCTAAAGATAGCAATGGTGTTCGGACCGTGCTGTGAAGTTGCCGGAGTTTGATAAGCCATTTTCGGTTTTTTTTTTTTTTTTTTCTTGATGGGACAATCACTCGACCAATTGGCGATGCAATTGGCAAGTGAACGTCGAGCCTAGACGCACAAAAATAGATGATTTGCTTTAAACTAACATTTAACGCAATGAATAATGATGAGATTATCTTATTTTCCATGGATCTTACCTTTTGAATTGTGATAGCAGAAGTTGGTGTTGAAGGTGTTGACAATGACTGATGAAAAAACAAAGCAGAAAGCAATAGAAGCTGCAGCAGATATACATGGTAATGGTACAGAAAAATGAATTCCCTTTTCTTTTCTTTTTTATTAATTTTTACTTATAATAATCTCCAATATTTGTTTGTAAAAACAGGGGTGGATTCAATTGCTGCTAATCTGCAAGAGCAGAAGCTGACAGTAATAGGAGAAATGGATGCAGTTGCAGTGGTTAAGAAATTGAAGAAAGTAGGAAAGGTTGATATTTTGTCAGTTGGACCAGCAAAGGAAGAGAAAAAGGAAGAAAAGAAAGAAGAGGCTGCTAAGAAAGAGGACAAGAAACCGACAGAGGAAAAGAAACCAGAAGAGAAGAAACCAGAGGAAAAGAAATAAACATATTTTCTTTCTTGAAGTTTTACATCAAAACTCTTTTAGACGTTTTCACAAACACATACCCATAAATAATATGATGAATCTTTCTCTCCCCAAATAATATCAAGAAGTTATTATTA
The DNA here is from genome assembly GCA_903798405.1 of Fraxinus platypoda. Taxonomy (NCBI): domain Eukaryota; kingdom Viridiplantae; phylum Streptophyta; class Magnoliopsida; order Lamiales; family Oleaceae; genus Fraxinus; species Fraxinus platypoda. The sequence continues at coordinate 5,947 of CAIGRT010092781.1, forward strand.
TTTTTTGTTCTTTGGAAAATTATGTAATTTTTCATAGGGCTTGCTCAATCTTTGATATGCCACTTTATCATCAAGAAAAGTAACGTAATTTAATGGGACGAAGCAAAATTTCGTTCAAGAACTAATACATGAAATGTTTGCAAAAATTACAACTCAATGCGCTACTATAGACATATTTATATTATTTCATAAGATTTGAACCAATAAGATGAATCAAACGAGTTCTTGAACGAATTTTCAATGTGAATGGAGATTATTGTCATGGATGCGCATGTGGATTCAGATCCTTGATTACGAAGATCTGAATGCCTATTGGCTTTCCTTTCTTCCATTTTCTTGAGGGTCATTTTCCATTACAAAAAACTATCAGAAGGGTCCAAAAAACTAGTAACCAAAAAAAAAACGCAACTTTCGGGCTTTTCAAGCATCTTGCAGCCAACCGCTGCTGGGTTATGACTTGTAGGCATGATTCATTAGGTCATTCATACGCCACATATTTATCTAATAACAGAGGCCGCGTAACAGTGTATATATTATTATATATTATCTAATAAATATTTGGTCAATTTGTGCATGAACTTGAACTAAAATATGCTGTCACTGACAGCCCGGAAATTTATGACTTGTACCAGAACTCACTTTTCTTATTCAGTTATTTCATGGTGTGAAAACAGATATCGAAGGCCCTTTTTGCCGCAAAAGATTTCTTTAAGCAGCCTGGGTCGTGCCGGTCCAGCATAACCCACCTTAAACCTCTGTATACTGCAAGCAAACAGGTCCCAGTCGCGCCACATTCGAATGCTTATGTATGGCAATTTCTTTATCTTGCCATAAGATTTGACACTAAGGTCAGCAAAGTATCAATTAATAAAATGCATTCCTTCCCTAATAAAGCAAAAGAAAAAAAAACAGAGAAATAAGACAAGAAGCTTACATACAAGGACAATTCTTTACTGGACGAACAGATCATTCTTGATAATTTCAATCAGAATAGGAACAAATATGTCAATAATTGATAAAATCTGACGAAAATGTGAAGGGATACTTTCAACCACTAAATTAAGGTTGTCTTGTTGCCCCTTCAAGCCTCCCCAGAAAGGGAAATGACTCCAAGAGAATATGAGAAGCTTTGATTAAATCTGATATCAGCACATTGCCAATAAAAAATAACCTCTAATACCAACTCAAAGGATCGAAAGGCAACAGGATTTTGTAAAGATGTATTACAATTACAACAATAGGAGTGATTGAACCAGTAATAAACCAAAGACCTTCTCCCATTGCCGGAAATGAAAAGCGAAAACCTTTTATTAGACTAGTCTTTTTGTGTGGTCTTGACGCGATATCTCCTTCAGCTCGACCATATTCGTTAAAAAGTTCCTAGAACAAATGCAGACAGACTATGAAGACATTATTGTTACCAGACTGAGGCATCTCCTCAATAAGCTAGACAATGACATTCATAAATAACCTACTTACATCATGATTATTAGTCGATCCACGATGTGGATGGGCACATGAAGCAGAAACGGAATACTTGTTAAATCGTCTTCACCACTTCAATTGCTTAGAAAGTTTGAGTAGAGCACTGTGCACAACTTTTTAATTGTGCATGGATTTGATTGTGATTAGCATCAATTACATGAAGAATGAATGAGTACCTTAGTCCTTTATCAATCATGTCTTCTCTAGCATGTTTGGCTAAGCATTAAATTAGCAAAAGTTACTTTTAAAATAACTTTTTTACTTCTATCCAAACTTTTTATTTACCTTCAAGGAAAAAAATACATTTTTTTCAAATTAACTCTTTACTTTCAAAATAAGTAACTTATTTTCAAGTTTGATCAATAAAAAATATCTCTATAACTTACTCATGTACTTACAAGTGAACTTTTTAAGCTTAGCCAAACATGCTCGTTTAGGAGTGAGAAATAGAGAAAAAAGAAAGGTCTGGCCTTTTCATAAACCGGCTGATCACTTTGCTGATAAGATTCAATCTTGACAGAGTCAATGTCCATGACAGTATTAACTTCTAGAAATGATAAATGATGCACAGGAAAGTCGATGTCCACATAAGAATTTGATCTTGAGACCCGTGTAAGTTTCATATTCGAAGAAGCTACCAACATTGGAAAACATTTAAACCAAACACATACATTGGAAAATAGAAGAGAAAATCAATCAATCAGTCAACGAAACGAACAATCAAAGTCAACATAACCAAATTAAATCTTCAAGCAAGAAAACTATTAATTTCTCACAAACAACAATAATTCCAAAATGAAAAACTGTGTAAGTTTCATGTTCAAAGCAGCCACATACAAAGAAAAACAAAAGAAAAAATCAGTTAAGGTGAACATCGGGCTTAAGGTCAGTGAATTTGTAATAATTGTAGTTGATGATGACGAGAATACACTCTGCCAGCACTAGGGATCACATTCTTTCTGATACCTTCAAACTGAGGCATGAAATCTCCTAGAAGACCCGTGTTTATAAGAAAAAAAAAGGATGAACCGCATTCGAGACGGCCCCCACCTGCCCTGCCCTGAGCCTTGGTGAAGGAGGTAAATCGCAGGTTATGTCTTCAAGGTTACAAGGTGGAATACTGCTTGTACACTTGCACTTACCAATGGCCAAATTCATATTTCATAATTCGAACCCTTGACGCGGCAGTCTCAAGCAAAACTGGAGTTTTTCCACTGGAGATGTGCCCTGGGGGCGAAGACCCATGTTTATAAGGTAGCACATGCAATGATGTTTAGCTACACAAATGGATAAGAATTACCTTGAAAGGCTCGCAATGATGAGGAAAACTATTTCCTAGAGCAGAGAATTTTTCCTCTTCCTCGAGCATCTTTTTCTTGAACCGTGCTGCTCTGCTAGGCCTGTAAAAGGCCCGACAGAGCAAATTGTGAGATGGGGGGGGTCGGTGTTTAACATTTGGGAGGGGTTTTTTTAATGAGGTGGGTCCTCATGTGAGAGCTCAGCTCTGCCAGGCCTTTTACAGGCCTGGCAGAGCAGCATTTTTCCTTTTTCTTTTTTGTGTCAGTAATTAAAAATTCTTTTTGATATCACAATTTAACAGCATATGTAACTATTCATTTCAACAAATGTTTTTTTTCTCATCCATTCCTTTCTACGAATGCTTTTTTTTTTTCAATAGATTATGAGTTTCAATGGTTTGCAACTGCTTACTATAAAAGTTACAATTTAGCACCGTAACCATTCATTTCGACATATGTTTTTTTTTTCTTGACCCCTATATATTATGAGTTTCAATGGACATTGTTTGCAGCTGCTTATTATAAAAGTTACAAATTAGCCTCTTTTTGGACACAATTTATAAAATGGTTTATAAATTCCGTCAAAGTCAACATTAATTTCAATCGCGCATTCATAACTAATACTCATTATTATCATCACATTTCATGGGATCCACTAATAATCTTCTTACTATTCCTATTTATAAACCATTTATAAATTTGCCAAACAGAGGCTTAGTTACGGCTAAAAAAGAAGAGAGTGAATTTATCAAAAGTTGGAGCTTTGCAACAGTTGCTCTTTTCATCCTTTCCAACACATGAAAAGGATGGAAGAAAAGATGAAGGAAGATGTAGAAAACTGAAAACGTGTTAATCTAAAAGCAGCATCAGAGCAGGAGAGAAACTACTATGAAAATGTTCTCGCTCTATGAAATTAAAATAAAGATTACTATTTTCACTGGTATTCTTTTCTGCTGCTTTTAACATGGAAAAGAGAACAAGGTGTGCCACACATTGATGCTAAAAGTACATCAAGAGGATCCTAAAACAGATGCCACTGAAAGACAATTAGACAAATGATAGTTAAGCAAGCAACTCGCAGATGAATGATGCGCTGTTTTCATAGTTTCCTTATATTAAGTCCAATTCAATTGAATAATAAGTTGGAAAGAATAAAAGGCAGAAGAAAAGTCATATATTATTAGGAAAAGATTATCAAAATTGTGATGCTTCTGAAACTTACATGGCGCAGAAACATACGGCCGGTAAAGATCAGCTTATGAATGAACACATTATCAATATCATGTTATGTTAAAACATTACAGCATATCAGCTAGGATAGCAGCCATGGTTCACGTGTTCCTTTGCCTAGTCACACCTGACACCGATGTATGCTAATGTGCACCTATAGTGTGATGGATATTGGTTGTAACTGTAATTATTCTCTCACGTTTTCTACCACATGTAATATGTTATTTCTTGCTTGCTCACCACTCCAAAATATCTCTATATAATGTATCAATCACATTGTAATTAATCATCAAGTTCTGATCCATTTTATCCCCAATTCTCTTCTTTATCATTTCAGTAAATTTATTCCAGACTTTAACTTGGTATCAGAGCCAAATGGATAATACCGGATCAAACATTAACACCCAATCTGCTCAGCTAAAATCAAACACTATGATGCCTTCAATGATGGGAGGAAATCAGTCACCAGTGTTTGGAATCAGTCTCACACAAGTACCTCTAGTGAAACTTGATAGAAACAATTTCTTGTTGTGGAAGAACATGGTTATGCCCATCATCAAGGGGCACAACCTTGAAGGATTCGTCACAGGGATGAAGGAATGCCCAGCTGAATTTCTGGCCACACAGAATACCAGTGCTACTGATGTTACAGTTGAAATGGCACCTAATACCGAGTATGCAAAATGGATATCTACAGACCAACTATTGATGGGTTGGCTCTATTCTTCAATGACAGCTGAGATTGCCATGAGAGTAAGGGGATCATCCACCTCTCACTCTCTTTGGAATGCTGTTCAGGAAAGCTTCGGTGTGATGAACAAGTCTAGAGTCACTTTTCTTATAAGTGAGCTTCAAAGGACAAGAAAGGGCACAATGAGCATCGATCAGTACTTGAATACAATCAAACAGTTAGCAGACAATCTCAAAATTGCAGGAAAAAGTATTCCTTATAATGATCTTGTCACACAAGTTCTTGCTGGACTTGATGAGGAATACACGCCTATAGTTGTTCAAATCAATAGCAGAGCGTATATTACCTGGCATGAGGTACAGTCAGTTCTGATGACCTTCGAAAGTCGAATTGAACATCTCAATATGGTGAAAAACAATTTAGCTTCAGTAAATTTAAGTCAACACTTCTGCAAACTTTTGTTCACAGACCTAATGCTAACAGAGGAGGTAGATATAACTTTGGAGGAAGAGGCTATAACAACAGAGGAAGAAGCAAGGGTAGACTCTTCAGGACTGAAATCAAAGGACCTTGCCAGATTTGTGTTTTGAACAATCACTCAGTAGATAAATGTTTCAATCGATATGATGAAAGGTATATGGGATCCAAACCTGACTAGTACCAACAAAATCTCCCAAAACTAGCAGCCTTCATATCCTCTTCCAGCACAGTTATAGATCCTTCATGGTATGCAAATTCAGGTGCCAGCAACCATGTTACTTCTGAGAAGAATAGCCTGTCTGAAGCAACTGAATATGGTGGTAATGAGAAACTCTCAGTTGGTGATGGTAACAAACTGTACATCTCACACATTGGCACTAATTACTTAGACACAATGAGTAACAAATCACTTACACTTAGCAATGTTCTGTTAGTACCCTCAATTAAGAAAAATTTGATTAGTGTCTCTCAATTAACATCTGATAACAATGTCTTTATGAAATTTCATCCTAATTTCTGTGTTGTGAAGGACAAACTAACCAAGGAGGTGCTGCTGGAAGGGAAGCTTAAGGATGGACTTTATCAAGTTGAGCATCCAAATCAAGACAAAAGACCTATCTATTAAGAGTCAGTTCATTCCAATAAGCTAGTTCCTACAACATTTGTTATTGAGTCCAAATTCCCTAAAAGTGTTACTGAAAATGAGTCTAGATTTAAGCAATGGCATTTAAGACTTGGACACCCTACTATCTCTGTTATGTCACAAGTACTTAAATATTGTAATGACAAACTCAAAGTTAATGAAATCAATCACTTCTATGACGCTTGCCAACTTGGAAAATCACACTCCTTACCCTTTAACCTATCTGATTCACATGTCACTGCTCCCCTTGATTTAATTCACTCATATGTATGGGGTCCTTCACCTATAAACTCAATATCAGGCTTCAGATTTTACATAATCTTCATTGATGACTTCAGTAGATATACGTGGATATACCCCATGAAAAACAAATCTGATGCCTTGAACCTATTTATTCAATTTAAGAGCCTGACAAAAAACAAATTTGAGAGAAAAATCAAAACACTCCAATCAAACTGGGGAGGTGAATTCAGAGCCTTCACTGAATTTGCACTTGTCTGGTATTGAAATGCGTCTTTCTTACCCACATACTTCAGCTCAAAATGGGAGAGCTAAGAGGAAACACAGGCACATAATAGAAACCAGTTTGACTCTCCTTGCTCAAGCAAAAATGCCTTTGCACTATTGGTGGGAAGCCTTTCACACTACTGCCTTTCTGATCAATAGATTACCAACACCTGTTCTAGAAATGAAAGCACCCTTCCATGTCCTAAACAACCAACAAATAGACTACAAATCCCTAAAAACATTTGGTTGTGCCTGCTTCCCATGTCTCAGACATTACCAAGCACACAAGTTCAGTTTTCACTCCACTAAATGCATTTTTCTTGGCTTCAGTAATGCACACAAAGGGTATAAGTGTCTCAGCCCAACATGAAGAATTTACTTATCTAGACATGTAGTTTTCAATGAAAATGAGTTCCCCTTTCATTCTGGCTTTCTCAATAAAGAAGCAAATCACAGAATTCAGAAACTATCATCCAATACCTTCCTTTTCTCACTCCTTCAAACAATAATTCACCTTGCTCAACTGATGAAGTTCATTCTGATGTAACTCCAACAATAGCTCTTCACAGTCCTGATCAACCAGTGTTAGATGAAAATGTGGTATCTGAAGAGGTTGCAAACACTGAGATTAACACTGGAGATGGCTACACTGAAGCACAAGAAGATATCTTCAATACTCCGTCAGAACAAACAGAAGTGAATGATGAAATGTCCCTAAGAGTGGAAGAACAGGGAAATCAAGTTATAGAACACCCTATGATCACTAGAAGCAAAGCTGGCATATTTAAACTGAAAGTTTACTCTACTCAATGCAAAGAGTATAGTCCTCAACAGGATAAAATTGAGCCTAACAGTGTTGCTGAGGCCCTGTCAATCAGTAGTTGGAAGGAAGCTATGGAGGATGAATACAAAGCACTAATGAGGAATAAAACCTGGGAACTTGTACCACCAATGATCAATCAAAAGGTGATAGGGAATAAATGGGTTTTCAGAGTCAAGTGTGACATTGAAGGAAGAATTCTAAAGCACAAAGCAAGACTTGTTGCGAAAGGATTCTTGCAAACCTCAGGAGTCGATTATTATGAAACCTTTAGCCCAGTTATAAAGGCTTCAACACTGAGAGTTATACTCACCCTTGCAATCTCGAAAAACTGGAATATCAGACAAGTTGATGTCAACAACGCCTTCTTAAACGGAAAGCTTGAAGAAGAGGTCTATATGAGGCAGCCTGAAGGGTTCATCAACAAAGATAAACCTGACTTTGTCTGCAAACTTAAAAAGGCACTATATAGACTTAAGCAAGCTCCTAAAGCTTAGTATGAGAAACTAAAGAAAACACTCTTGGACTGGAACTTTTCAAAATCAAAGGCTGATTGCTCCATATTCTTCTACATGAGTCAGAAGTATGTGATTTTTGCCCTGGTATACGTCGATGATATAGTAATCACAGGGAATGATCATCAGAAACTACAGGACTTCATTGAAAAACAGAATGCTGAATTTGCTTTAAAGGATATGGGGGAGTTACATAAGTTTCTGGGAATTGAAGTCAGAAGAGAAGAATCAGGCATGCATCTAACTCAAGTCAAGTACACAAGAGACTTGCTAAAAAGATTCAACCTTGAACATGTTAAGCCTTGTTCAACACCTATGACAGCAGGAAAGATCATCTCTAAAAATGAAGGTGTACAAATGGAAGATCCATCCTTATATAGAAGTGCCATAGGTGGTTTACAATACTTGGCTCACACTCGGCCTGATATAACATTTGCAATCAATAAGATGAGCCAATTCTTGCAATCACCCACAGATGCTCACTGGAAAGCAGTCAAGAGGATTTTTAGATACCTTAAAGGAACAATTGAACAAGGGCTATGGATACAAAGAGCTGACAGAATCCATCTCACAGGTTTTGCTGACGCAGACTGGGCGTCGTGTCCTGATGACAGGAGATCTACAGCCGGGTATTGTATCTACCTGGGAGACACCTTGGTTGCCTGGTCTTCAAAAAAACAGCATGTTGTGGCTAGATCCAGCACTGAGTCAGAATACAGAGCTCTAGCACATACAGCAGCTGAAATAGCTTGGATCGAATCATTACTGAACAAAATCAACTTGCACACTGATTCATCTCATGTACTGTGGTGTGATAATCTTGGTGCTAGTGCCCTGGCCTCAAATCCAATTTATCACGCTCGAACCAAGCATATTGAACTAGATATCCATTTTATCAGGGACAAGGTTCTTGAAGGAAAGTTATGTATCCAATATGTTCCTTATCCTGATCAAATTGCTGATCTGCTGACCAAACCCTTATCACATACCAGGTTCCAATTTCTAAAGAGCAAGCTAGGAGTTAAAGGATGAACTCTAGCTTGAGGGGGAATGTTAAAACATTACAGCATATCAGCTGGGATAGCAGCCATGGTTCACGTGTTCCTTTGCCTAGTCACACCTGACACTGATGTATGCTAATGTGCACCTATAGTGTGATGGATATTGGTTGTAACTGTAATTATTCTCTCACGTTTTCTACCACATGTAATCTGTTATTTCTTGCTTGCTCACCACTCCAAAATATCTCTATATAATGTATCAATCACATTGTAATTAATTATCAAGTTCTGATCCATTTTATCCCCAATTCTCTTCTTCATCATTTCAGTAAATTTATTCCAAACTTTAACTGATTATCCTCTCGGTCAGTGCTCTTACCCAAGCAGATTAGAAAGCTTAGTGGCTTCTTCATGAGTAATGGTGCGAATGCTTGCAATCACGTGTTGCACTTGCTACTAATGTTCCACATAGTTTGTTTCAGTAACTCATGCATATGTGCACTTTTCACATGCATTATCATTCATGTGTTGCTTTACACCGATTTATTTTGTTCTTGTAGGCTGAAAAACTGCATACAAAGACTCTGCCTTATCCCTACACATCGAAGGAACAGAGTATTTGGATGCCAATTGGACCAGAGTTTAATCCTGTCACAGCAATTGGAGCTCTTAATCGTCTTGAGGTGCACTTTTGGAATATTCACCTTTTTTCAAGTTTTCTTCTCTAATTAATCTTATTTCATTCATTCTCCTATGGCCACTAGCATCCATCAGTGTTGAACATAAAAGGAGCTTTTAGTTGCATGAGAATTATTCATCTTCTTTGCAAAATATGGAGCTGTTGAGAAATTAAGTGCATGTTTGGCTAAGCTTTATAAGTTAATAAGCTGTAAAATAAATACTTATTTTTATCGGTCAAAGTTGAAATTAACTCTTTTTTTACTTAAAACTAAGTTATTTAATATGTTTGGAGACGACCTTTTCTTTCTTTTCAAGCTTTAGTCGGATGTGCTCTAAGTTCCATTTTAGCATAAGTAGCTTACTTCTTTACTTATGGACAGGTGGTGAAGAGAGCTGGTGTGAGCATCAAACCTATACAATTTCAGGATGTGAATCCCCATGAAAAAGTGGAAAATCATAAGCGCAAGGGACGGAGGCCAAGCAAGGGTAAAGATGAGAGTCGATCTATGAAAAAAAATGAATGTGAAGAAGATAAAAGCAAAGTGATACTGAAATTTTGGCTAAAAAAAATTGCAGTACAAATATAGAATTCCCACTAGCGGCGTTTACTTTTTTGTGTTAGGATGAGGTTTGTTAGCTTCAATTTAGTGGTAGTGAATTAGTTGAATTGAGTTTTTGGGCTTGGAATTAGTATCTCCATTGTTGAATACAGTAACAAATTTTGAGGTGCAATCTCAAGTGTCATTGGATTGGAGGAGGCTTCTCCCTCATTCATTTGTCTCTCTGTATTGTTATATAGATTTTGGACTTCAATTTAGAATTCACTTGGACAATGTATAATATTAGTTCATGTGTAATTCTTTTCATAGGAATTGGTCTAAAGGATTTGAATTCCTACACTTCAAAGGTATTATGTTTATTCACTTGTTTCTGCATTAGAGCATGTGTAACATTGGTATCTAGCCCTCTACAAAAGGTGTTTGGTGCAGGATCAAATACAAAATTTTCACATATTATCCTTTCTAGTCGCGTTTAGTCTAGTTCAACATGTCAAACTTTCAAACCCAAGTGGTACGTAACACACCAATTCTATGAATCTTTAGTTTTGAAAGAGGTATTTTTATTTATCTATTTTTTATGCGATAATGAGCATTAGAAAAGTCGAAATCAAAATATGAAGTTGTCAAAAAGATGATCCGTAAACTGGGCACGCGAGTAAAGGTCGTTTAGCTCATAGCGTAATCAACATGTAATATTCTCTCTACATTCTTATATTAGGATTCGGTTGCTTGTTAAAACACCAATATGTCACAATTTTTTACTAACTAGGAGTTATTTTTTAAATGATAAGATTTGAATTGGGACTATACCTTTTAGAAGTATTGATCCTAGAGAATAATTTTTCTTAATATTTTCAAGCGATAATAGAATAAAAAATATTTAAAATAGGGGCATAGCAATAAATACACAAGCAAGCATTTGCTTCATGTGTACGTATATGACACTTGAGGAACATCGTGGCCCTTGTCAATTGTCACACAGACGACAATTGAATACTTGAAAAAGAATTTCAACATGCAAATTATTTGACCAAATAAGTAACTTATAAGTAGAAATACGTTATAAATTTGAGAATTCAAAAATGGTGTGAATCAAATTTATGCAAAAATAGAGTAACTAACAAATCGCTTGTTCTTATGAATCGCACCAATACAACCAAATCAAAGTAACTTAGAAGATTTAAAGGACGAGACAAGATCTTATTAGTAATAAATAGTTTGCTCTGTTCGTATATTAAAGAATTTTTTTTAAAAAAAAAAAATTCGTGTTTGCTAATGAGGTCATGCTACCGTACTTATTTTCTTTCTTTTTTCTTATATTAATAAATTAATAAAAATGCAATTATTTTCAAGAACAAAATGTCTGATGCTATTTGTAATTGTCTAATTTTGTCCTGGATTATAGTAATATTTGATGTACGTGTAGAATAATTCTTATTTATTTGATTGACAATCAAATTATAATTCAAGTGACTTCATTCTACGAAAAGTCGAAAACTACCCAACTTTAGTTGCCCCCAAAGACGGCGTAAAGTTCTTGAATGAACTGAAAAATTAGTAGTAACTACTTTTTGTTTCATTCACATCGCTATTCTCTCTCGATCTCCAAAATGGATGATGAAACCCCACAAGTAGCTGTACTACAACCCACCCATCAACCGTCATTCACAGCGGAAGAGACAGAAACACCGCTGCCCCCGCCACTGCCAGAATCAGAATCTGCTTCTGTAACAGAAAATGAACCACCACTGGCTGAATCAATACTTGCAGATGAAGAAAAGCTGAAAGAAATCGTTACTGTAGTAGAAAAAGAGACCCCACCACCGCCACCAGAATAACCACTGACGTCTCTATCACCGCCACGCCCACACCACCAATTTCATAGCCTCTATCTTCAGTATTAGCACCACCACAAGAATCTGAGACACCAAAACCACCCACAAAAGAAGAAGCCATTGAACCCGAAAAATCAAATAAAAAGGCTCCAGAATCAATGGTTTCTTTCAAAGAAGAGAGTAACAAATTATCAGAGCTCTCAGATTTGGAACGAACAGCATTAGAAGAATTCAGAAACCTAGTCCAAGAATCTCTCAATAACAGGCTTTTCTCATCCGCATCCCCCACAGAAACCTCGAATTCACACGAAGAAGTATCCATATGGGGCGTGCCATTGTTGAAAGACGACAGCAGCAATGTGATCTTACTGAAATTTCTACGAGCCCGCGATTTTAAGGTCAAGGAATCTTTCACTATGTTAAAGAACACCATACAATGGCGAAGAATTTTCAATGTAGATGAGTTGATAAAGGAGGATTTGGGGGATGATTTAGAAATGATTGTGTTTATGCGCGGGCAAGATAAGGAGGGACATCCTGTTTATTATAATGTCTATGGAGAATTTCAGAACAAGGAGTTATATGCGAAGACATTTGCAGATGAAGAAAAGAGATTGAAATTTCTAAGGTGAAGGATCCAATTTCTTGAAAGGAGTATAAGGAAACTGCATTTTAATCCGGGCGGTAGTAATACTATTTTTCAAGTTAGCGATCTCAAGAATTCGCCCGGGCCTGGTAAACGGGAGCTTCGGATTCCACTAAACAGGCGTTGCAAATCCTTCAGGATAATTATCCTGAATTCGTGACGAAGCAGGTACATGATGCACACATTGCTTAATTGGTTTCTGTTGATTTAAAAACATGAGAATTGATTGAATTCTTTTNCCACTAAACAGGCGTTGCAAATCCTTCAGGATAATTATCCTGAATTCGTGACGAAGCAGGTACATGATGCACACATTGCTTAATTGGTTTCTGTTGATTTAAAAACATGAGAATTGATTGAATTCTTTTCTTACATTTTAAGCAATAAATCTTGGTACTTGTAATTAGTAGTTCTAAGAAATTTCATTTTTGAGCTTATTTTGATTTTAGAGAAGTTGTTGAAGTTAATTTCTATTTACAGAGATTATAGATGTTTTGAGTTTGTTTAGGGATTTAGATGATTGGGCTTTATCTTAATACATTTTTGGTAAGGTGCATTAGGTAAAACTCAACAATATTAAGAAAGAAAGATTCAACATAGTATGGGGTACTACTAATGCTGTACTCCAAACATGCCTTGTAACAAATATCAAGCAGTTTTAACATTTGGCGCGTATGCCTATTTCATTCAGGTTGATCACAGCATGATTGTAAGAAACTATCTATATTTCTTATCAAAAATGAAAGAAAAAAGATTGTCAATATTGCTTTGAACTAGCGTTTATGTAGTGATTTAATATAGCTACATTGATATTTGTTTCTCCAATTTCATGGCTTGGTTTCAATGTAGAAGTGTATCTTTGTTTTCTGAAGGTGTTCATCAATGTTCCTTGGTGGTATTTGGCTTTCTATACGATGATCAGTCCTTCTTGACACAACGGACAAAAAGCAAGTTTGTTTTTGCTGGGCTGTCAAAGACTGCAGAAACTCTTTTGAAGTGTGTAGAAGTTACATTATGTCATTTCAAATATTTATTTTTCTGATTCGACCTCTTTCAGAAGTACTTGATCCATTTTGCTGCTTTCATTAATTTGGGTTTTATGACTTGTCAAACAGGTATATATCTCCTGAGCAACTGCCAGTTCAGTATGGCGGCCTTAGTGTAGATTTCTGTGAATGCAATCCAATGTTCACGGTTGATGATCCAGTTACAGAGATTACTGTAAAACCTGCTACCAAGCAAACTGTGGAAATTATAGTACTCGAGGTCTGGTATCTTAGTATTTAGTTGTTGTTAAAAACTGTTAGTCACCAAACTTGTGTCACGGAATATTTTTGTGTTTTGTATAGTTGCTGAACTTTCATTTCAGTTTAGGCACTGCTGAGTTAACAGAAATGACAACATGGCATGGAAAATCCATTACTGCCCTATATTTATCATTCAGCTTGACAACATGGCTATTGTTGGAAATTGGAATAGTCGTGCTTTCAAAAATGTGTTTATATGGAGAAAAAAAAAAGGGAAAGGAAAAGATAGCACGATTTGTCGAACAAGCCAATTTTAGCCCCTGTTTGACAACCATTATAATGAGTTTTTTTTTTTTTTTTTAAACAATGAGTTTTGGAATAGTAATTTTTTGAAGAATGTGCGGTTAAAAAGTAGGAAAAAGTTTTGGATTTACATGCAGAATATTTTATTATTAAAATGTTTGGTTGAAAATGAGTTTGAGAAAAAAAAAGTTTTGCTTTAATGGTTGTCAAACAGGGGCTTAACTAAGAAGATAAAATAATGCACCAATGGATTTTTCACGTCTCATCATCATTTCAGCTTATTCGGCATAAGGATGTAAACTGAGTGCTTAAACTGAAACGTGAAGTGAAGTTCAGTATTTTTAACACAGTTCATTTTTCAATGTTGAGAGTGAAGATTAAATGTTATTCTTCTAACTTGGGATCTGAATTATACGCAGAAGTGTACAATTGTTTGGGAGCTTCGTGTAGTGGACTGGGAAGTCAGCTACGGTGCTGAATATGTACCTAATGAACATGGCTACACTGTTATTATACAGAAGACAAAGAAGATGGCTCCTACTGATGAGCCAGTGGTGTCTAACAGCTTCCAAATTAGCAAGCTTGGTAAGATACTACTCGCCATTGACAACTCGACAGCCAAGAAGAAGAAGTTGCTGTACCGATTCAAGGTTATGGCCTATGAAGATTAATGTGGCAGTACATGATAGTTGCTAGTCGTAGTTTCTGTGGACGGGGATTGCAACACCTTATTTGTCGATAAAAATGATGAATTGGGTACATAGTTGACTTTCCATTTGCTTTGGGTTTGTTGTTTGCTGCTTGTATATTTCGTGTCACTTCTCTTTTGTTGGAAACATAGAACCATACATATGCTGTGTAATAGTATACATTTGTATTTCCTATTAAAGTATTCTGCCAACTATGCAACTAATATGTTTCACCATGTAAGAAATTTCCGGTCGTATTTATTGAATGTCATCTTTTTTAACATAAGATATTGCAACTTTGAGGCTGGATTTATTGGACATGATGATTTTGTGGAGAGTTCAGATTGTAGATTTTGGTGATATAGCATTATACGTTTCTCTCATTACAATAAGGCTTGACTTATCGTTGATGGTGTTCAAATGTTGTTTGGGGTATTTTGGTAAGTACATTGTCGGGGTTGGAAGTCCGAAAATTTGTGTGTTTATGAGTAATGTTATATATAACCACCGGTTGTGCTACATGTATATAACAGTTTTCATATGAACAAATGATGAGACGAAAATTAATTGAATCAAAATTCTATCAATCAAATAACTTTCCTATTTGCATTTTGATATATCATCGTCATGTAAAATATTATGTTAATAGTTATGTACAATAAACATTTTCCCTATTACCATTAGTAGCTGTTTTGTCTAATGAAGTTGAAATGCATTTTATTTATTGGGCAATGTGATATTAACCCATTGTCACCTTAACTTGTGTTAATGTCATCTTTTAGCGTCTATAAGAAATTTTATACTTGGTTTTTTTCACTATCTTCTTTACGTCAAGTTACATTGAACAAGGTGTTAACTAAGTCGTGATATATATTATATAGACGTGCGTGGGATGCAAGCACAGCATGGTTTGGCTGTGGGGCTTGGTTGAGCTTAGAGCAAGTGTTTCGCGCTCCCTTATTTTGATTCTTTGAAAAGAAATCAAGCAGACAATACCTGAAAGAAACAAGAGTCAAAGACAACATGTGAAGAGTAGAACAATGCTATGAGTACACGAAGACTTTACAAAATTTCAATAGGAAATACACTTGGCAAGTTAGCATTGGAAGGGAAAAAAAAGGCTACTAGGGTGTTGCCACGTCAGCACCCTGTTCAATCTCTGTTAAAAATTCATGAACGTGCAGCTTTATTGGAAGAGGCATAAGAGAAGGCAGAAAAATAGTCCTAAAAACTCTTGACAGCAGACCACATGGATGCATTTAAGGATTTGCAGAAGCAACGTGTTGTGCTATGAAATTATTATGTACATGAAGATTAAAAAATTTAATTTTTAGTATATTTTGATAAATTTTGATGAAATATGTGGTTGAAAAATTGTGAATATTATGAAATGTGTAGTTAAAATTTATTGTTGACTTTGACAAAATCAAGATTTTAATCCCGCAAAACAGGTATGTCTTTTTCATTTATCTTTGTTGAAGGGGATGATTGTCTTTTTCGCCACCTTCACGGATGTTTAAGGTAGAAATTAGAAATTGTCAAAACTTATAATTGAATATAATGAGTGTTAAAAATAAAATTAAAATTGTGTGTTTTACCAAACTTGTAGATAATTATAAGATTTGGCAAACATGCATAAATATTTAGGTAAATTGCATTATTTTTTTCAACATTTCCTAGAAACTGTAGTTTCGTCCCTACCTTTGATTTTTGGCCGCAGACATTCCTAGAAATATGCATAAAGAACCATGCTACATGTACATTTTCTTTGACAACAAGTTTGACATTGTGTCACATGTCTCGACATCATTGAACAGTTTTCAAATAAAACACATTTTCCCGCCAATTTCAATTTAAAACTCAATGGAGTGTAAACCACAATGTACACAAGATAATGTACAAGTGGTTTTATCCTAGAAATTTAGAGGTGTTGGGAAGTGTGTGGGTGGGGTTAGAGAAACACAATCATTTCATATCATTCATGCTTCACTTTCTCTTTGTTTCACAAATGCATCACTTTTTTATTTGTAACTTCACAATTTTCTATCTTTTATTAAAAGAAGTAATGAATCCAAAATGTGTGAAAATTGAAAAAGTACATTACTAATTTTACCACTTTATTTATCCTATGTACATTTATCAAAATTCTTGAATCCTAAATTAGAAAATGACGATGAACAAAGTTGTATCAGAAGTAAAGTACGTGAGTACAAACCACAAATAAGTCATATTTAGTTAGAGTTATCTATACGAATTATTCTGCCATTTAGGTCGACCTATTGTTGTAAGATTAAATACATATAGTTCTTCACAATCCGAGTAGAATAAGATATCTTTATTATGTAGGTCTACCATATCACCATAAAGAGCTTTTTTGGTATGTGTTATTGAACCTTTTAATAAATAATAAGATGTCTACCTTATAAAATTGAAATTTACTTGAAGGAACACTTTGGCAGGTTCTTTTATAACTTTCACTATTGGACATTTTCTAAATGGACAAAGATTCATGTTCATAACTTTTGACCTAGATTCTATAAAATTAAGAAATTATTATCCAGTTATCTTTTTCTCAATTTAATATCTATTATTCAAAAATGAATACTAAGGATTATTAGATGACTTCGTAATAAAATGTCTCATCGATCGACCTTACGGCAGTGATCGATTTACAGTCGAGAAGATAAGTATACGTACAATTGAATACAAGGATGGATGGATAACATTCGATATGGTTTTATTGTTCTGTGAATTTAATGATGTTTGCTTCATCTTGCAACTAATTATAATATGACAAGGACAGTATTTTCTTCTAGCACTCTTTGTGGGGGTATTTTTTATACTGATTTTGACAAGTGAGCGTGATGAACAACTACTAAGTTGTTGGGAAGAATGATTACAAACCAAACTTTAAGACACTCTTCTATGCATTTATATTTCATAAAGACAACTAAAGAATCTTATGATGACACTGTTTTATATATATATATATATATATATAAAGTGAGGATTACACTTGCACAAGCACAGCTCAAGATTCTAGCACTCCTACCCTACTTCATTTATCTTTAAAAGAAATAATATAGTTCGTCGCATGAGTTAAAATTGCGCAATGCGAGTGTGGGACCCCCTCCATGTGAGGGGGGTGTAAAAGATTGTGTGAATGATTATGTACATGTAGCATGATTGTTATTATGTAGGTGGGTCGACCTTTAGATGGGCGTTTATCCCAAAAGCAAACGATGTCGCCACCTGTTATTATCGAGAACAATCTCACAACCATGCCCCAAAGGGACTATTCGATTAGGTCCAAAAACCACATTATGATGAAGGTTGGTCAATCTTAAGTGGGTACTAACAAGGTCATGGATATCTTTGTAGAGCTCTGACTTGGGAGTCGTAGGGCTCTCACTCGGAGCATTTTTCAGAACTTAGGACTCGTAGAGCCCTTAGTTAAGAGTGTATTCGAAAATCAATTTGAAATTCGGTGCTCGTAGGAATATATTTTGATTTTTATCTGATGAATCTTAAGAATTAATTACAAATACCAAAAAGAGAATTTGACAGATTGTCATTTCTGGCATATAGAACCAGAAAGGAAGAATTCTTGAACCAAATCTCCAAGCCAAATATTCCACAAAAAAGCATTGTCAAAAGTTACAAACTTTACAGCATCAAAGTATGAACAAAAGTTTGCGTTCACATTCCATTTTGAAAAAAACGTTCATTCCACAATGTACATATTTCTATAGCTTATCCATAGTTTATCGCATTCCCAAATAGTTTCACAAGACAATTCAACAACCCAACAACAAAATTTTCAATAAAACAATAAATATCAAACAATAATTCCCCCAAACCATTTAACTCACAACTAAGTTTAATATAAATAACAAAAAATGAATGTGAAAATGAACAAAACAAAACAAAACAAACCATTCTTATCATGGATTATATCAATTATATTCATAATTCTCAATCAGAGGGCTTGGTCTTGGACCTGTAGAGAAGCTTCTTCCTCTTTGAAGTTTGGTTGTCGAAGGTAAGTACAACCTTCCCGGGTTCACCAATTTTGAAGCTACAGCTACTTATGGGTTCATCGGCTGGTCCAATCTTCCTCGACTTCTGAATAATCCAAGTGTATCCGCCCTCGGCACTAGGCACAAACTCCGCTCCATAGGAGACATCCCAGCCAACCACTCTTGCCTCCCAGACCAACGTGCACCCCTGCAAATCCAACAATACATAGATCAATTATGCAATCAATTGAACTCCTTGAATGTGGAATTATTTTATCATAATTTGGAAATAATTGAACACCTCGGTGATTGGCAATTCAACGGTATATTTTGCAGCTGGCTTAATAGTTGCCTCTGTTGCAGGATCAGCAATAGTGAATTCCTGTTCACCCTCCCGGCTAAGGCCACCATATTGAACTGGTAATTGCTCAGGTGCTATGTATCTGATAAATTAAAACGCAAAATTCAATCACCCAACTAGAATAAAAATCAAAAACCGGGTATAGAAAGAGTATCAACTAAAGATATTTACTAACTTTAAGAGGGTCTCAGCAGTCTTCGTAGGGCCTGCAAATACGAACTTGCTCTTGGTCCTTGCGGTAAAGAACGGACTGATCATCCTATTGTAAGCTACATACCACCACGGAACATTGATGAACACCTTATAATTGCCAAGAACAAGTCGAATTAGTACCAATAAAACAGAAAAAACACACAAAGTTCTAATTAAACCAGTGCGTTAAAAAACTGACCGACTAGACCCAGGGATCCGTCCAGTTATTATTAAAAAACCACGACGAAACCAGTCAATCAGGAAACGGAAGAACCGGCTACTGTGGTTTTTTGGCCTCAAAAATCAACAAATATTTTTTTACAGAACATGGTACCTTGTGATGAATATCATTCATATCATAGAACTTTATGGTGTTTGTACTTATTAGTTATTTTCAATCTCCGATTGACATCGGTTGAACCTTCCAATTCATAGGCTTTTCGCCTGTGAATTGTAGTGTACCATTAAGGCATTAACACTACAATTTTTCGACATAAATAAATTTAAATATCATGCATAGAATTCCAAAAGCTAATAAATTTAATCAAATTCACCTACACAAATCAATAATTTCAATGATAAGAACACAGCTGGATGAAAAATACTTACTTGTTTAGCAACAAATTCAGGATAATTATCCTGAAGCAATTGGAGAGCCTGATTCGTAGCCTGGCGTAGTTCTTTCTTGAACAAGATAAGTCCCGGCGAATTTTTGAGATCATTAACCTGAACAATGGTACATATACCATCAGGTTTAAAATCGAGATTCCTAATGCTTTTTTCCAAGAATTGAATCCTCCATTTCAAGAATTTCGCCCTTTTTTGGGCATCAGCAAATGTTTTATTGTACAGTTCTTTATCCTGGAACTCCCCGAATGCGTTGTAACATACGGGGTGTCCTTCTCTGTCTACTCCGTGGAGATAGGCAAATTTTTCGAGCCCTTCTCCAATTCCTCCTTCTTCAAGTAGTTCGTCTATTTTGAAATCTTTTCTCCAGGCGATCACGTTTTTGAGCATGGAGAAGGCTTCTTTGACCTTGAAATCCCTTGCCCTCAAGAATTTGAGGAGAATTACGTCGCTCTTTTCATCCTCCAAAAGTGGAATTCCCCAGATTTTAACCTCCTCCGGTGGTGGTGTTTTTTCCTCGACCTCCGGGGCTGGTGGGCACTCTTCGGTGACTGCTGGTGGTGGGGCTGGTGCAGTGACTTCATGAACTATAGTTTCTTTGATTTCTTCAAGGGCGTCTATTTTTTCTTGAATTTTTTCAACAACGGGAACTGGTGGCTTCACCGCCGGTGGCGGGGCGTGTTCCTCTTCTTCCTTTTTCTCCACTGGAGCCTCTTCTTTGATGGGTTCAACTGGTGGTGGAACTTCAACCGGAGCCTCCTCACAAGTTTCTTCTTTTTTCTCTTCAGGCTTTGATTCTTCTTTCTTCTCTTCGGGTTTTGATTCCTCCTCCTTTTTCTCATCCGGTTTCTTCTCCTCCTCCTTTTTCTCCTCCGGTTTCTTCTCCTCCTCCTTGGCCGGCGGCGGAGGTGGCGGAGCTGTGAATTCGTGCTTGTTGAGTGCCTCTTGAATCAACTGCTTGAACTCATCCAAGGCTTTCTTTTGTGGGTCAATAAGATCATCAACCTTATTGCTCTCCTCCTTAAACGAAGCCGATTCAGCTATCTTCTCATCTTCAACCGTCGTCGCCTCTTTCTCACCGTCCACCACCGGCTTCTCAACCTTCTCCGCCTCAGGTTCCGGGTGCGGTGGCGCTTCCTTCTCTACAACGGCGGTCATGGGTGTCTCCGTCACACAAACATCAGACACCACAACCTCTTCAGTAGTCAATTTCTTGGCTTCGGCCATAATTACAATTTCCAGAAATTAAACAAGATTTTCTTGAAAACCCAATACAGAAAAAGTTAAAGCTTTGCAAAACAGCAAATGATTTGAAGAGAATACAAGAAAGGGGGGGAATTAATATACGAAGTGGATTCGATTTTCTTGGAGTGGTGGGTGGGTGGGTAGGAGATGAACAGTCTGTCAATTAAGGGTTCTAATGCCAGCTCGTAACCACTCTAGAAATGGGTCCATAACCACTAGGAATCACCAATTCAAATCAATCTTTTTTATAATTTAGCTTTATTCAATAATTTGGCCTCAATCTTCTTAATATTTCCTATTTTACTACCCCGGTTATTGTTTTTCGGCTTGATTTATGAAACTTTCCTAGTTTGTTAATGTTTGTGTTTCGATTGTATCTTGTAATTTTTGTTTTTTCAGTAATTGAGTTGTGACAATATTGTTACAGTTTAGAATGTGTGCATGATTTATGTTTTATTAATATCAATTAATTTTTGGCCTTTTGAACTTATCACAATTACACCATAAAATATGTCCATGATTTACGTGGGTACCAAGTAATTTTTTTTTTTTTTACATCTCTAAAGATGCTCATAGTTTATATTTCATTGATGCCAAGTAATTTTTGTCTTCGGAGGTCGCAATGCTCTAACGATTTAAAATATTCGCATATTTACCAAGTATATTTTGTCTTTCGAGCTCTTGAGTTGTCATTATATTGTTACAACTTAGAAAATGTCCATGATTTATGTTTCGTTAGTATCAAGTAATTTTTGTCTTTTTTTGAGCGATTGAGTTGTCACAATGTTTTCACAACTTAGTATTAGTCCATAATTTATATTTCATAGGTACAAAGAATTTTTATCTTTGGATGTCGCAATGTTGTTTCAGATTAAAGTATGCTCATGATTTATGTTTCGTTAGTATCAAGTAATTTTTGTTTTTTTGAGCGATTGAGTTGTCACAATGTTTTCACACCTTAGTATTTGTCCATGATTTATATTTCATAGGTACAAAGAATTTTTATCGTTTGATGTCGCAATGTTGTTACAGATTAAAATATGCTCATGATTTATGCTTCGTTATTACCAAGAAACTTTTATATTTCTAGTTCTTGAGTTGTCACGATGTTGTTACAACATAAAACATGTCCATGATTTATATTTAGTTAATATCAAGTAATTTTTGTTTTAATGTCGCAATGTTGTTATAGCTTAAAATATACTTAGGATTTATGTTTCATTGGTACGAAATAATTTGTCTTTCAAATTGGTGAGTCGTAACGATGTTATCACAACTTAGAATGTGTCCAAGATTTATATTTCATTAATACCAAGTAATATTTGTCTTTTAAGGTCGTGAGTTTAATTTTGTAAGAGTGAGTTGTAACAATATTATTACAATTTAGAATATATCAATGATTTATGTTTCATTGAGTTGTAACGATGTTCTTACAACTTAGAACAAATTCATGATTTATGTTTCATTAGCACTGATTTTTGTTTTTCAATTGTTCAATTATCAAAACGTTGTTATATTTCATAATATACCTATTATTTATGTTTGAGTACCATGTAACTTTTTGTACATTTTTCAAAACTTCTAATGCAATTTTTTCAAAATTAGGGTACCAATTTTTCTTCTTATAGAAAAAGTGCTACACATAATAGAACTTCGACCATTATTATAAAAGTAAGGTCAATAAATTGGATATAAACTTGTCGAATAAGATGAAAACTCCAACCATCGATAGTGATTTCTCATACTCATAGTTTGAAATAAACATGTGATGTGTGATTTATTCAAGTCAATTTCTTGTAAGTTTATTCCTTTTGTTCGATGTTATCGTCATCCTTGTTGAAGAATAAAATTAGGTGTGCTTTCAAAACTATGGGCAGACGAAAGTGAAACGTTGTAAAATTACATTACTATTTTTCCAAACCTATTTTGAAATTCATTAAACATTTCATGTCTAAAAGTTGAGTATAAAGTCAGGAAAATCAGTGAGGGGCTCTTTAATAGCGTGGTTCTCGATCATTGACATTTGAAAGTGAAATTTGAGTTCTCAATCTATTAAATGCGTGAATCTAGATTTCTAGGTGATTGAAACAGTCAATTTGAGTGTTCAAATCGAATACTGACTCAAAGCTGGACGTTAAATAGTTTGACGATGTTGTCCTTCAACTTTAAATCAAGTAAAAGTCACATGCAAATTAAAATCAAGGTCTCATATTCACATAATTAAATAAATTGAGAACTATAACGTAACTTTTGAAGGTTAAAGAGTCAAAATTACAGTTATTAAAAGGTTACAAGTAAATTCAATGTACCGCGAAAATATTTAAAAAATATATATATATATGAGTTTTAAGTTATCGTACAAGGAAGTTATAAGTAAAACGGATCACAAAAATTTAAATTTATTCTTAATTAATATTATTTTTGTACGTATCAAACCTAATAAAAACATATGTGTTTTGTTGTGAGATCCACGTTCGAAGGTTTAGTAACTAGAAAATCAAGTTCCAGCCACGAAACATGGTGGCATAGTTGTCATCACAAAAATAAATTAATTAAGAATAAAGTTGGAACATTCTTTTAAATATTGATTGAATTAATTCTTAATTAAATTCCTTAATACAGCCTGTCAAATAATCATAAATTGCTTAAATAAATAAAGTTTTCTCCGTCATCATCGCCGCCGTAAAGCCGGTTTATCAAATTGATTATTTATTTAATTAAATAATATTT
>CAIGRT010092783.1:0-12914 GCA_903798405.1 Fraxinus platypoda
AATTTGTCAAAAACCGGTAAAACCGAACTGCTTACACCCCTAATGACCAATATGGGAGCTACAATGAAGAATCTTGAAATGCAGATTGGTCAGTTGTCTATTCCATCAATTCTCAAATGAAGGGAAAATTTCCAAGTAATACAGATATTAACCCAAAAGAGCACTGCAAAGCTATTACATTAAGGAGTGGTAAGGAAGTTGGAGAGAGTATACATAATTAGGAAGAAGAGCAAATAGTTGCAAAACAGAATATTCAGGCTGGGGAAACAACGAAGGCTTACAAGCTTAATTCTATATCATCCTGATAATCCACCAATCATCAAGCCATCACTTCATTTTCCATAGAGATTTAAGAAGAAATTTGATGCACAGTTTACCAAGTTCTTGGATATTTTCAAGAAAATTCACATCAATATCTCATTTGTAGATACCTTGGAACAAATGTCAAACTATGCCAAATTCATGAAAGAGGTGATGTCATATAAGAGGAATTTGGAAGAATATGAGATGGTAAAGTTGACAAAGGAATGTAGTACAATTCTTCAAAAGAAGCTCCCTCAAAAAAGGAAAGATTCGGGTAGCTACAATATTCCTTGCACTATTGGAGGCTTCTCTTTTGATAAAACCCTTTGTGACCTTGGGGCTAGCATCAATTTGATGCCCTTATTAGTGTTCAAAAAGTTGGGTCTTGGGAAAGTTAAGCCATCAACGGTCACTCTTCAGCTAGCTAATAGATCCCTAACATACCCACGAGGGATCATTGAAGATGTTTTGGTTAAAGTTGATAAATTCATCTTTCTAGCTAATTTCGTGGTTTTGGATATGGAATAAGATCAAGAGATTCCACTGATTCTTGGCAGACCATTATTGGCTATAAGAAGAGCTCTAATTGATGTACAAGGAGGCCAGCTGACTTTGAGAGTTAATGATGAAGAAGTGATGTTCAATGTCTATCAGGCCATGAATTTTCCAGATGACACTGATATTTACCATAAAATTGACTTCATAGATTCTGTGGTAGAGGAGGAGAAAGTGTTCATTGAAGACCCGCTAGAGCATTGTATGATGATCAGTGCAACAAGAGAACGCATTGATACTGCTGAAGGTTACACGGGAAGCAAGGACTTGGTTGATTGTATACTGGCGTTTGAATCTTTGCCAGCTGAAAATAATCTATCACAAAGTGAAGATATTCAGTAGCTAGTGAGTTTAGATAAGACCAAGGGGAATGAATGCATCAAATCTAAGTTGAAGCAACTTCCAGACCATCTTCGCTATGCATTCTTGGAGGAAGATTCTACATTTCCAGTAATAATTTCTTCATCACTTACCAAAGATGAAGAGGGAAAATTACTCAAGATGTTGAGAGAACATAAAACCACTTTGGGTTGGTCTATAACTGATATTAAGGGGATTAATCCTACAGTTTGCATGCATAAGATCCTTATGGAAGAAATTTACAAACCATTTATTGAGCATCAAAGGAGATTGCATCCAGTTATGAAAAAAGTAGTAAGAGCAGAAGTACTAAATCTATTGAAGGCCGAGAGCATATTTGCTATTTCAAATAGTACATGGGTAAGTCCAGTATAGGTGGTGCCAAAGAAGGTGGGATAACGGTGGTCAAGAATGATAACAACGAGCTGATTCTTACAAGAACAGTTACCAGGTAGGGAGTTTGCATCGACTACAGGAAGTTGAACAAAGCAACTAGAAAAAAAACCACTTTCGACTATCATTTATTGATCAGACGTTGGATCAATTTGTAGGCTACTCTCACTACTGTTTTCTGGATGGATATTCTAGGTACAATCAAAATGCAATAGCACCATAAGATCAAGAAAAGGCTACATTTACTTGCCCTTATGGGACTTTTCCTTTCGAAGGATGCCATTTAGGTTACGTAATGTACCCGCCACTTTTCAGAGATAGCTCTCTTTGCAGGCATGGTAGAGGAGATCGTGGAGGCATTTGTGGACGATTTTAGTTCTTAACTAGGAAAAGTGTCATTTTATGGTACAAGAAGGAATTGTGCTAGGCCATCATGTTTTTACAAATGGACTAGAAGTTGACAGAGCCAAGATTTATACAATAGCAAAGTTGACACCACCTACAAATGTCAAAGGAACTCGAAGTTTCTTGGGATATGCTGGATTCTATGTAAGGTTCATTAAAGACTTCTCAAGGGTAGCTAAACCTCTATGCAATCTTCTAGAGAAGGATACTACATTTGTACTTGATGAAGACTATTTTAAAGCCTTTGAGACAATTAAGGAGAAATTGATTACAACTCTAGTTATGATAGTGTCATATTGTAGTCAGGCATTTGAGGTCATGTGTGATGCCAGTGATTATGCGGTAGGAGTAGTTCTGGGACAGAGATGTGGTAAGATCTTTCTGACCATTCACTATGCTAGCAAAACTTTGAATGGAGCTCAATTGAGTACACCACAACAGAGAAAGAAATGCTAGAAGTGGTCTTCATTTGTCACAAGTTTCGCTCTTATCTCATTAGCACCAAAGTGATAATTTATACAGATCATGCAGTAATCCAATACTTGTTTTCCAATAAGGATGCAAAGCCCAGTTTGATCCAATGGATGGTGTGTTACAAGAGTTTGATGTCGAGATTCAGGACAAGAAATGCAACGAGAATGTAGTGGTTGATCATCTCTCGCAGTTGGAAAATGAAGAAGTAAAGAATAAAAGTCAAATTCAAATGACTTTTCTTGATGAGCTCCTCTTAGCAGTTTCATCCAGACTTTGGTATGTTGATTTTGTTGATTACTTAGCTTGTGAGAAGATGCCACCTAACTTGACCTCACATCAAAAGAAGAAATTCTTGCATGTTAAATCATATGTATAGGATGATTCACCGCTCTTGCAGATATGATGGTACAGATATGTGTTCCTATGGAAGAAACACAATCAATTATGGAGCATTGTCATTCTTCATCTGATGGAGGTCACTTCGGTCCTACACGCACTGCATCTAAGGTATTACAGTCAAAACTCTATTAGCCAACTCTTTTCAAAGATTGCTACACTTTTGTGAAGACTTGTGACCATTGTTAATGCACTGGTAATATTTCAAGGCGTCACGAGCTTCCATCAACCAACATGCTTGAGGTTGGGTTGTTTGATGTTTGGGGAATAGATTTCATGGGGCTTTTTTTGCTCTCTTTTGGTCAGGTATATATTCTTTTTGTTGTGCACGAAGTTTCAAAATGGGTAGAAGCCATTGCTACACCAACAAACGATGCAAAGGTAGTTTTGGAATTCTTATATAAAAATATTTTCACTCAATTTGGCACTACCGGTGCAATTGTAAGTGATGAAGGTACACACTTCTACAACAAACTCTTCAACTCTCTCTTGGAAAAGTATAATGTAAAGCATAAGTTGGCACTTGGATATCATCCCTAATCAAATGGGCAGGCAGAGATCTCAAATAGGGAGATAAAAAAATATTGGAGAAGACAGTAAACACCAATCACAAAGACTGGGCTCATAGGTTAGATGAGGTATTATGGGCATACCGAATGGTATTCAAAACACCAATCGGAATATCACCTTACCGTTTGATATTTGGGAAAGCAAGTCACATGCCAGTAGAACTAGAGCATAGGGGGCAATGAAGATGCCGAACCTTGACATGAAAGTAGCGGGTCAAAATCACCTCATTCAACTTGATGAATTGGAGGAGTTTCGGAACGAGGCATATGAGAATGCAAAGATCTACAAAGAAGGAGGCAAGACATAGCATGATAAAAGGTTCTTAAGGCGGGAAATCAAGCCATGAGAACAAGTTATTTTATTCAATTCTCGTTTAAAACTTTTCTCGGGAAAGCTTAAATCACTTTGGTCTGGACCATTCATCGTCTATAAAGTATTTCCCTTTGACGCATTGGAGTTGTTGAGTGAAGATTGGACAATATTTCGAGCCAACGGTCAACACCTAAACACTACTATTGAGAAGAAAAGTGGGATGTGGAAGAAATCTCTCTCGAAGAATCAACCTAGATTCACATCAACATCAAGCTAATGATGCTAAAGAAGAACTTTTTGGGAGGCAACCCAAATTCTATCCCTCTATTTCAATTAATTAAATAGGAGTTTATACATTTTAGCTATGTTGGTAACAAGTTTTTTTTATTATTTTATAGGAAAAATTTTCAAGTTTGGGGGTGACATCAAGCATAAAATGGAGACTGGATATCAATACATTGGAGTTTGGAGGTATGAAAAAAAATGGAACCAGGGCCGAGGCACCCAACTTAACCAAGTTCACCAATTTTTTTGACCGAAACCTGGCGCCATGACCCTGGTGCCGTGATGCTGTAACCTAAACCCAATTACCCATTTTTCAACAGCAACATGTCGTTGCGGCGGCCGAAACCAACTTCAACCTTAACTTTATCTCTTGCTCTATACACACATAAAAACATACGACCTCCTATTCTTCTTTTTTTTAAATTTCTTCATGATTTCCTTCAAATCTCCACATAACAACTTTATTCCTTCAAGATTCTACACATATTCTTCCTTATCCATACCATATCCTTACAAATCAAAGCCACTTTCGCCTCAAATACAAAATCTCCACTAAAACCCTAACTCAAACCCAAACCTAATTTCAATCCATTTGCAATCCAAAATTATATACATTCTATAATCACTACAAATTTTGGTACTCTACTACAAAGGAAGATCTTCACAAAGGTTTTGTTTGATTTGGAAACCATAACTACAAGTAAGTATTTACAATTTTGGCTGTGTTGTATTCACTTGTGGAGCCTTAGTCCTAGTTAATTGCTTTATCCAATTTTAGGTGCTTAAATTGTAGCTTGTTTGTGAATAAGTACTTGTGGCTCGAATTAAGGAAGTTTGGGAGAACTTAATTTGTGAATTACTGAAGTTTAGATTAATGCTCACTAGGTGTTTGTGAAAAGTCCTAAAAGAAAGTTGTGGAGCTTATTGGTTAATTGTGGTATTATACTTGGGGCTTATAACATCGTTGTGGTTTGAATTTGGGATTGATTGTTGGATTGGCTACATTGTAGGTAATCTTATGAAATTGGGTAATTGATTTGTTTGATTGGTGATATTGTGAATTGTTAGCTTAGAAAAAGTTCAAAATACCGCCAAAGAAGAAATCCAAAACCATGGCCTCTTCTTCATCTACTTCATATGATAAGAAAATGATTATAAGTTTTGATGCACAAGAAAGGTACACCAAAATGGTGGCACATAGAAATTGTATTCACGAAAGGGGCTTTGAGAATTACATGGAATATCAAATTGTTAGTAGGAATTGGAAAGAATTTGCTAAACAACCAAGTTCAGCCTCAATCTTAATGGTAAGAGAGTTCTAAACTAATGTCAAGGAGCATGAAGACTTCAAGGTCTATGAGGGGTAAACGGGTTTCTTTCAACAGTTCAACAATCAACAAACACTATGAAATGCTAGATATACCTAATGATGATTACTCAAGAATCTAGGCAGAAGGTGTTGAACCAAATAGGATACTTAAAGTGTTAGCCCATTCACGTACTGAATGGAAATGGTCATCTACTAATGTGACCAACTTCCTCGCATTGGGCATGCGTCTGAGTGCAAGATCTAGCATCACTTCATCTCTGTCATACCATTTCCAGACAGTAACATTAGTGAGGTGACCAACGAAAGAGTGGTACTAAATTATGTAATTCAAAAGGGTTACTCGATTGATATTGGGAAGGTCATTCAAAACAACATTTTGTACACCTTAATGGGGTCTACCATTGCTGGTTTGGGACACCCCTCATTAATTCATGATACTATGTTAAATACGGGTGTTGTGGTACAACCATCTGAATAGATAGTACTTTCCAGGCTAGTTCTCAAGAGAGCCAAAAGAGAAAAGTTCTTGAGTCATCAGGGCTCATCAAGTGCTTCTCAACCACCTCAGATACCTTCTCTAACTCCACTGATAAGAGAAACTAGTAATGATATTGCTAGTCAACTTTAGGCCAGGCGGTTAGAAATGAATCGATGGCAAACTGGGATGCAACAACAATATGAGGGACTAAATTTGTAAGTCAACCAATTGCAGAACTCAAGCCATGAAAACTTCAAATTTCAGTAGGAGTTCTTTAGGGTTTTAGCCGCAATGTATCCTGGAGGGAATTTTCCTCAACCACCGATAGTCCCACACAATTCAAACAATCCAGCTCCGCCCAACCAGGACACCAATGGCGACAAAGACAATTAATGTCTTCATTAAGGTATTTCTCCCTTCTCTGTCTTTATTTCAAATTGGGGACAATACGTAGTTTAAGCCCCCGTTTGATCTACATTATTATCTCATTAAAATGAAAAATATGAGCGTTATCCATCACATCAACATTTAAATTCAAAATTTCTATCTCTTATGTGGGCTCCAATAACGGCTATATTTTTCATTCCCATTCTACAATAATTTGGCTCAAACAGGGCCGTTTGGGGTGATTAATTGCCTTAGTCGCTTATTTGTTTAGTAGTTTGTGTGTGATTTTTTTTTTCCTTTTCTTTTGTTTTGTGTGATTTAGTTTGAATTGTGTGTTTAAAAAATATATATTTATTTTGTTGCATAATTGTGTAAGTTAGTTAGCATTGCCGGCCATGATGCATATATTTGAGAATTTATATTAGTTTGTGAATTATGAATACGTTATGTGCTTTAGTTAAGTTTTTGCTTATTCTTGTGAAACGTGTATATATCGGTGCACATGAATTGAGTTAGCGTTGTGTAGGAAATAAGTTGATTCATATATGATTTAGGTTAAATTAGTGGCCTTAGATGCTAATCTAAACAACCACTAAAAATTTTATATCCTCAAACCAAATCTAGGATAGTTTGGATGGTTGAGCTGTTGTAGGAAAACTTGGAGATAAATGTGGATTCAGTGTATGCTATATATTGTATGAATTGTCTGAGACCAATGAGATGAAAATTGGGTGAAAACCTTAAGTTAGAGGTCGATTTTCGAGAATGAATGTTTAATAAGAGGTATTACACTAATCACTTCATAAAAGGGAAAAACTGCCTTATTGTGAAGTTACCCAAAATATCCTGATGGGGACAACTATAATAATCTCATTGCGAAACGTCTTTTTGTAGCCTTTATGACTCTAGTGATTAAGCCTGCAAGGGTTTAAAATCCGATACCATATAGTCATCTAACTTGAGAGTTATCGGACAAAACCTCACTATAAGGGTCATTTAGAAAGTTTAAAGAAGAGAAGTCCACACATAAGATTAATAAATAAATAAATGTGTGTGTGTGTGTGTGTGTGTGTAAAGTTTGATAAGTGGTTAGCAACTTGGTTGAGTCTTGGAGGTTGAAGCAGTAAAAAATAAAGAAAAATCGCATTTGTTGATATGTTGAACTCCAATAAGTTAAACTTAATTAAGATGGAGATGGTAAGGATGAGGAAATTGAAATTCAACCTTGGAATACACTGTTGGGAAGAGAATAAAAAAATAAAGTTCGATAAGGGATTAGCAACTTGATTGAGTCTTGGAGGTTGAAGCAGTCAAAAATAAAGAAAAAAGGCATTTGTTGATATATTGAACTGCAATTAGTTAAATCTAATTAAGATGGAGATGGTAAGGAAGAGTACATTGAAAATCAACATTGGAATACACCATTGGGAAGAGGATATAAAAAATAAAAGTTCGAAGATGTGTGAATCCCACGAGCGAAGAAAGTATATATTTGATTTTTAAGGTGGGAATTGGATCATCTTGTTGAATGTACAATGTTGCGCTTAATTCTTCACACACATCCATTTTGCATTGAATGTGTACGAATTTAGCTTTTGTATTATAACTTTGAAGCGGTTTATAGACATGATATAATTTTTTCAATCTTGAACCATAAAGGCATGCTAGCTAATTAAACTTGTTTTAAATGATTTCGTGTGTTTATGTCTCTCTGTCATTAGTTCTTTTCTTTTGTTTTATATTTGTTCGAAAACTAGCAAAGTATTAAGTTTCAGAGTGTTTGATGAGTGTTTCACTCATTGTTTTAATGCCACTAAAACTCAATATTTTGGTTATCTTTGAGCAATTTAGAATGTTTTAATGTCTTTGTTCGTGTTGTTTTATTAGGTTTGGTGATTATGGGAAAATGGTGAATTTGGATGATTGAATGATTTAACAAGTTGAATCAAAGATTTTTAAGGATGCGGAAGAGTGCAACGGAGCTAAATACAAGGCTAGAGGAGTAAACAATGAAAATGAGAAGCCAATAGAAGAGAAAAAATGTAGGGGTTGGGCGCCCGAGCACCCTGCCCAATGAAGAATAACAACAGGAAGCTAGCACTGCAGCGCCAGCCTAAGGGCACTGAGGCGCAAGCAAAGGATTCCAACGCAGCGCCACGACGCCACCTGAACGAGAAAGACACCTACATCGTTTTGACTTCTTTTCGTGGCCATTCCGAATCCAACTTCTCTTAAGACTTCAAGACAATATAAATATCATTCAAGAGACCACTTTTAGACGAGAATTCAACAGGGCAAGAAATCAAGGAAAAAAGCAAGAACAACATCAGGAAGAAAAATTTAAGATCTTCAAAAAATATTTTTTTCTATTTTCTTCTATATGTTGTTTTATATGATTTTATTAGTTTCTATGGCTTCCGTCATGAACTAAATTCCATATCTAGGGTTTGATGAAACCAAAACTTGAGACTATGTTTCGATTTTAATTAGTTATTTCTTTGAGATTTTCCACTCCATTTATTTGTGTTATTTGAATTTAATGCTTTCAATTTCTTGGTTACTAATTGAATAAATTGATTATCTAAATTTCGGCATTAGAGAGAGAGAAATTTAGGCATGACCTTTGAAGTATGTTCCACATAAGAACCATAAACTTGATGATTTTTAGATAGTTAATTCGAAATGGAGATATTGGAATTGAATTCTAAAAATAGTTTTTACCCGCACTCAAGAGAGAGAGTAGAATTAAATTATGGATCTTGCTTATAAACTTGAGAAAATTGATTAGAGGTAACTAGAGAATTGAGAAACACGGTTGATAGTTAGGTGAAATCACAACCCTAAAATTTCTAATCTTGATTAATTCTTCTAAATTGCATTGAAATCGTTGGATTCATCGCTACAATCATCATTAGATTTAGTTAATAAAATTGATTCTAAAATTTAATCATCTAGATAAAATAGAGGCTAAATAATTATAATACTTAGTAATAAATTGAATTTCAATCCCTATGGGTTCGATATCCATACTTAATCTTTATATTACAAAACTTGACACTGTACATTTACGGTATATTTACGTTGTAGAAAACGCGTAACAATATCTTTAGAAGGACCTGAGTCAATGAGCTTTGAGCGAACAAGCTTCCATGCAAATTTGGTAGAAACACTACCATCAGGTGTGTAATTCCGCATAATGTGATCATACGTATCATAGCAGAGTGGTATGCTCCTAATCTGCTCAACTATAAAAAATGGAAAGACCTACAGTAGACGATCGATGTCCTAACCTTTATCATCATAAAAATATGAACTTGAACATATTTGTGATGTTGAAGTGGTAGCAAGGCCACAGAGATAGAATCTTCCGTCTAACAACTGTGCCAAATATATATTTATCCATGCCCAAGCTGTCATGCAACATGTGTCTTTGCCTGTAGAGCGATCAGCTTCAGTTGCCAACAAATAGATTAAACTAAGGGACAGGTGTCAGTAAGGGATGGATATCCAGAAACTACTTTCCCCACAAGAACTGAGCCTATAGTGATCTTTGAGATCGAAAAAGCAATCAGAGCTTCAAGGAGAATGTGTTGGCAATATCATACATCCTCCTAAAGCCCAATCCACCCTGCTATCGGAATGAGAAGCTCCTACACTTCCTCCAATGCAAACAGTGTGACTAGTTCTTAAGGCCCAAAGGAATCTGTTATACTCTTCAGTTTCTTCTTAACAGCATTAGAAGGCTACATAATCTGAAGAAAATACACTGGAATGGAATATATAACAGACCTCAACAATGTAATCCATCCTCCAGGATATAGTAGCCTCCCCAACCTGCTCCTCACCTTTTGAATGAGGTCATTACAAAGAAAGATCCGCCTAGCCTGTTTAAATAAATAAATGGTTGTTGCTAGTTCTGAAAGCCTATCAAATGTTCAAATATCCTAATCGGACTATAAGACTCCCGACATGGATAAATAAGACAACTATTATCGTAGTTCTCCAATTGACCAAATACACCCTCATAATGCTGAAGGTAGCGAAGCAATCGATGGATGCGTTGTTTCTGACAATTGGTAAATACACTCATATCGCCAACAAAAGATAAGTGGAAGTAATAATACATACCATGTTAGTACACCATACTCGAATACCCTCAGAAATTGTTGAGCTTGGGAGAGATAATCTACATGAAGAATAAAAAGATAAAAAAAGATAGGGTACACTATCTGAGACCATGGGACAAAGAGCAAAATCAAATGGATAGATGTTAAATAGCACCAAGAGTCGACATTCAGAGATATATCGACTGATCTGGTCAATTTAAATACAATCAAAGCTAATCTCCTCAAGCACTGAAAGAAAAAAATCCCAGTCCATACAACCATATGCCTTAGCCATATAAAGCTTAAGGACCACATTACCTCTTTGTACCATCGAATCAAGAGTTTGCCTGCAGTAAATTTGCTCTGATGTAGAGAGATGATACATGGAAGTAGAGAACTCAATCATGAATTCAAAAGTTTTATAATCATCTTATTGAATAATGTGCATAAGCATGATAGGTTAAAACGCAAACCATCTACAAATACCATCCCTCTTAGGGATCAAAATAATAGAGGTAACAGCGAATTCCCTGGGAGATGAATGAACACCTGCAAAAAAGTCTAATACTGTCGAAAGACATAATTATAAATAATATATTAGCATTACTAATTAAACGAAGAGGAGAACCATTTGGCCCCATCTCACTATCACTAGTAATGCTAAAAATTGCTTCCTTACCTCATCTAAAGTCGAAAGTCGGTTGAATATCATGTTATCTGCCTCCATCACCAACTTAGGTATGATGCATAATCGAATAGGATCAAGGGGATGGGAAGGCCATATAAGAGATCTTGGTATAAATTCATCTCAACATATCTATCAGCCAATCCAACCAAATTATGTGAAGAATGTATACCACCAACTGAAGTGTGGACTCTATAGAGAAATAAAAGGGGCCTCCACATTCTCATGTGAGATGTAGACTATCATCATTGGGAAGAGTTAATGTAAGTGATCCTTGAGCAAAAGACGAAAATTGTACTCTAGTCTTCAACAAATGATCTTATGGGAGCAATATTGAAGTGGGCTTGAGAGTTAGGTAAGAAGAGCATGAATAAAATATGTTGCCACGTACGGATTAGATGCTACAATAGGTACCATAGATGAACTAACCAATGTTGTCCACAAGAAACTCTAGTAACCAAAACCCACAGCTTAGGATGTTCCACGGTAAGCTCCTTATCATTATTCTTATAAGCTCGAACACTAGTAGCCACAGTAGCAGAATTAGGTTTAGAGGAAGAGCCAACAACAAAAGAAGGAATAGGATGATTCCAAACCGTACACAGATCAAAAGTGTGTCCATCCCATGTGTCTACACTTGGAACAAAAATAGGCAGCTTCTCATAAATCACCAATTTTATTAAAATAGGTCCAACCAATTCGATTGGTAGAATCATGAACCAGACCCAAAATGTGACCAATCATGTCCAATTAACCAGCTATAACAAAAACCGCTTAAAACTCGCTAAACTGGCTAGTCTAACCGCAAACCGATGAAATGGTGCCGATTCTACTGTTTTGACAAAATTTAATTTTAATTTTTTTTTTAACTTCATTAATGGGCTCATGCATTACAATTAAATGCCCATAAGGGAATCATGGATGGTATGCTTCTTTTATAGATGCATCTCTCTCAAATGGTAGCATAAACTTTCGATGTGGGATAGCGAAAAATGTTAAATTGTCCATCAAAATCATCTTCCAAATGTATGTCTAATTGACCTACATTGTAATATTCACCACCATCTTTTTATTTATTTAATTTTTAAATTTAACTTAAATTGCACTTCATTAGTAATATGATAATGTTATATATCATTTTCTATAGGCTCGAGCTATTTCAATTTTAACAAACTAAAATATTTTAACATATAGTTTTTAATTTTTGAAGTATTAAGACTAATTGTAGAATAATAAATTTAATTAACAAATATAGATTTACTTTGAATTAGTAATATGAAAATTTAAAAAAAAGGTATTGTTTTTATAGTATTTTTTTTGTTTGTTTTTATTTATTTATTTATTGCATTTGGTTCGATTCCGATTGATCTTGATTGAACATTTTGATCCTTGAACCCTTTACTTTTTCAAGTCGATGTCCAGGTCGATTTTCAAAACGTTGTAAATCACATCCTGCTAAAACCTATGGTTCTCACCACGCTCAATTCAAACTCTGTCAGATATCTTATACTTCTAACTTACCTTAACACAAACCCTAGTCTTACTAAGTCTAAGAAAGTTCGAGGTGGCTCATCAATCCTCAACAGTACAACAATAATCTTAGCAAGCGCAAAAAGAAAACTTTTAGCATGCAAATGAACAGACAATAAAAAAAAGAAGTCCTTACGAGAGTAATAGGAACATCAAGCTCAGGATGGAAATCACAAGTCCATTTCAACACACGCTGTTAAGAATTGGGGTTCCATCTTAAAATGTCAACCTTATTAAGAGGAGTAGGCCAATGTTTTATAAGTGGTCTATGTTTTTATCTTTATTCGATGTGGAATTTTTATGAGAAAATTACCTAAAACCAGGTATTTAAGTTTCCAAATTCAA
>CAIGRT010092809.1:0-37728 GCA_903798405.1 Fraxinus platypoda
TTAATCAACAATTTTATGGGTCTCAATATTTTTCAATCATCCATTTTATCAATTTTTATAAAAATATATTAAAAATCTGAAGGGGCAAAATTCACGTTAATGTTACCCAAAAAAAAAATATATATATTAGAAAGTCATGGTTGTGCATATAGATATGCGGGATGGGGCTAGTCCCTCATTAGCTGAGTTTGCCCGAGAGGCAAGTCGAGTTGGGAGTTTTTCATGCTAGTCACTTATCCGTTCGTGCATATTGACTCGTCGGATCATTCAAAAATCTAGACAAAAAATGAATTTTTATTTGAAGGAAAAAAATAATGTGTGCAAGACCGCCTTGGGATGAGCTGATAAAACTAGTCAAGCCTCATTTTCTTCAAGACCCGTGCTTGGATCCCTCAAAGTGAGCATGGGCTGGCTCGCTTGGTGGTTCGGTCCATTTAACATCCATGTGCTATTCAACTCTTGATGGTACTCAACCTACTTAACTCTTGTTTGATTCTCATTATTTCTAAAATATGTTTTTCTTTCTTTTCTTTTCAATCAAACATTTTTCAATAAATAAGAATAATGCTATTTATCATTATGATGATGAAATATCAGTGATGTGGCAGTTTACATGGAATAATGAGATTGTGCAGTTTAATTTTTATGAGATAGAAAGGAGGAGAGTGAGAGAAATGTGAAAGATAATAGATTGTCACATCATCGATTTTCTATTATCGTAATGATAAATAACATTACTCACAAAATAATATTACACACAAATCCAAAAATTTTCTTTATTTTTTAACCACACATTCTCAATCAATCTATTACTCCAAAATACATTTTTAGATTATAATGGGGTTCAAATAAACTCTTATAGAGTGTTTAATTGACTTTATTTTCCTTGAAAAATGTCATTTTCCTACTTTTGAGGTGTTTGATTGACAGTTTTCTCCATGAAAAATATTTTTCAACTTTGGTCATGTTACGGATTTTTTTCTCAAAAACAATGAAAACATTTTCTTTACGAAGGGATGATTTTTATTTTCCAAGTAATTCGCACTCTCTTTCTCTATCTCATTTATCATATCTCTCTCATCTATCTATCAATAAAAAAATGGACAAGTATAATATTTTTTTGTTAAATAATTTTCATATAAATAAGTTCTAGGCAATTGAATTGTCTAAAATTTAT
This sequence comes from Fraxinus platypoda, assembly GCA_903798405.1. NCBI lineage: Eukaryota > Viridiplantae > Streptophyta > Magnoliopsida > Lamiales > Oleaceae > Fraxinus > Fraxinus platypoda. Next base: position 1,178 of record CAIGRT010092809.1, read on the forward strand.
TTTCTTTCCATACAAATACATACTTGTAATGAAATGCGCCTTTGTCTAATTGATAAAATGAGTGGAGAAATTTTGAGTAGCACTTATAGATTGTAACATTTATGTGCTCTTCAACTCTTGATGGTACTCAACCTACTTAGTCTAAATTGATAAGATTTTTTTTTTTCATTTGGTTGAAGAAATTTTGAATCAATCATATATCAACACATCATGTATATATAAACTATTATGTAAACTACAATGTACATATAGCACAACTGTTTTGAAAATTGCATCTAACTCACTAATATAATTGAAGAAATATAAAAATTATTTAAACAAGTCAAGAATTAGTTGGTTTACACTAAGAGCCTGCAATTTAAATCGTAAGTTGTACTCGCTCAAATGAAATTTGTTGACTTAATTTTTGGTATCAACAGATTGACACACATATATATAAAGAAACAAATGGGCTGAATGGGTCATGGACCAAGATCCAAGCCCAATAGGAAATATTTTATGGGTATAACAGTCACTGCACTTATATCTGTATCTTCAATTGCTCATCGATGTTTAAGATGTCGAGTTTTGACCACTAAACTTATCCAAACGTTGGAAGTTACTCATGGCATAACATTCGTTTCAAACATTTAACAGAATTAGTAACGTGACTAACGAAATGTACATGTGACGCCTCGTCAAACCGTCAACAAATTGCCACATAAGAAAGCGTCTATCATTGATCTCTAAACTTTGAAAAATGTCTTCGATTATTCACTAAACTTTGAAAAACGTTTCAATGCTCACTAAGCTTTGAGGTGGTCTAATTTTGGCTACGAAATATTTAAAGCGTCTTTCATTGCTCACTAAACTTTGGAAAACACTTCGATTGCTCACATTGAGGTGGTCGAATTTTGGCTACGAAACTTATAAAAATGACCTCCGCTTGTTGTTCGTTAAAAAATGTGTACTGCAAGCATGAGTCGCGTAAAAGGAATAAAGTGAACAAATAAAGTTATTTTCAGCATTTGAAAAACTCAAATTTATTGTTAAAATTAAATTAAATTTAAATTTTGCAAAGAAACACACTAATTTTAATTACATGGATTGTGTGTTTCGTTACAAAATCCAAATTTTAGTTAAATTTATTATGTGTTTCGTTACAAAAATTCAAATTTAATTAAATTTATTGTCTGTTTCATTGCGAAATCCATTTAATTAAATTTATTGCGTGTTTCGTTGCAAAATTCAAATTTAATTTTATTTAATTTTAAAAACGAAACACAATAAATTTGAGTTTTTCAAATGATGAAAATAGTTTAAAATTTTACAAAAATATGTTAAAATTAAATTTAACTATTGTGTAATTGAGTAATTATTTCTCGTGGTATGAGATCGACAATTTGGACTCCTTTATTCACTTTATTACATTTACACGATCCAGGCGCTTATTGTACACATTTTTAACGAACAACAGGCTGAAGTCATTTTTATAAGTTCAATAGCCAAAATTCAATCATATCAAAGTCTAATGAGCAATCGAAGACGTTTTTCAAAATTTAATGAGTAATCAAAGACACTTTAAATTTTTAGTGATCAAAATTCAACCACTTCAAAGTCCAATGAGCAATCGAAAATGTTTTTGAGAGTTTATTGAATAATGAAGATGCTTCCAAAGTTTAGCGAGCAATGACGGACGCTTTAAATTTTTAATGGCCAAAATTCGACCACCCCAAAGTTCAGTGAGCAACCGAAGACGTTTCAAAATTTAGTGAGCAATTGAAAAAGTTTTTCAAAGTTCAGTGAACAACAAAAAAAGCTTTTCAAACTTGTAAGCAATTGAAGACGGACATAAGTTCAACGACATTGGGACAATTTCGTGTGATCCATGATGGGGCAGGTATGGTGCTTGCGACTTTTGTAATGAGGAAGGAGGGTAGGTTTTCTTCGTGGCTAGAAGGGGCATTGGCTTTCCATTACGGTCTAAAATTTATTGTTAATACTTTTTTTGAAGTCTAGCATGCTGAGAGCGATGCATTAAGAGTGATACAAGGGTTGATGCTAACAAATTCTTCTTTAATTATAGAAATTTTAGCATTGTTAAGACTTAAAAGAGTGGCACATCTTGCTATATTCTTAGAAGAATGAAAACTTTTATATGCATCGGGAGTTTGCGTGAAGACACAAGTCAATGCATTGCATTCCCTTTCCGAATGGAACTTGGAGGGACAAGCATGTTGATTTCGACATTACTCACGAAAGTCAATAATTTTTAATTGAGAATATTGAGAAAAAAAATCTTAAAGCAATATTTTTATTTAGTCAAAAATATAACGAAGAACATATATAATATCTAATGCAACCTTTTAAACTAACCTAGTCAAAATAATTAAAGAGCCCTAATTAATAAAATAACAGTATTAACTAAATAAAAAGTCATAAAAGCCTAAAATAAAAGGAATAAAGTCGATTCAACGTCCAAAGCCGGATTACATCACAACTCCACTGGTATTGAGTTTTTAATAAAATTATTGACTTAGTTGCTTCAAAATTTGTACAATTGCAACAGAGTAAACTGCTTCAAATTAGCTTAAACCATCAGTTCTTCTTTGAGAGTTTCGCAGCTAACCTCCCATGAACTGTTGCCAAATTAGGCTTATGCTTACGAGGTTTTCTCTTCTTGCGATTTCTCTTTGTTTGACTACTTTCTAAGCGCTGACGGCGGATTTCAGGATCAGCCCAACCTTTTCCCCATTCAGCGAAACTAGAAAATGATTTACGGCTTCTCATGGACAGCAGCATATCTGCTTCTGGGTAAACATAGAATGGTTGTTCCAATGCCGACCTAAACAATTGCAGCCCAGATTCCGTTGGCTCTGGAAATTTTATCTGAACACGACTCTGCATGGAAGTGCACAATAGAAGATAAATTATTGCTCTATACTATGAGATCATCTCGAAAAAATTCACGACTTCACATTATTCTATGCAAGCAATATAACTAAAATCACAGGGTAAAGAAAAGAAAACGCACGACACAAAACGATGCATTTTGGGCACAGATATGGAATAAATTGAATCAAATCTGAATGCCATTTACTTTTCCTAAAAACTTGTAAGACTGACATTGTCACAGAACAGTTAGTTCCCGAGAAATTAACAAAAAGGAAAAGGTCATTGCAAGTAGAACTTGTAGGTTCCTAATTACCCTTGAGAACATGAACTTCTAATTCAATTCCATAACAACTTTATTCCAATCAAAATAGGTATTTGAATATCAGTTATCAGAAAATAATATGTAAGAAGTAATGCACTACAAAACCTGAGCATATTCCAATAATTACTTCGGACCTATTCGTAATGAAGTCAGAAACAGGCATACAAAACTCATCGAAATTAAGGCAGATAAGATTCAAGTCACCTCGCCTGGGTTAACTTTGAGCACAATGCAAAATTATGAGCTTCTATTTCTCAACAAAAATAAAATAAAACAAAACTTTCAATTTCAACTATATACTGTTTTGACTTTCATTATTCTCACTATATCATTCCAAGGTACATTTTCTGTTTTTTTCCTCGTATAAATTAATGAAGATACCCAAGCTGATTTCTTAGGGCAACCATTATGCTGGGTTCATGCACGTAGCTGGGGTGAGAGAGACAGAAAAAAGGAGAAGCATGTTCATAGTATAAGAGAAATTTTAGTTATAGTTAAGTTTCAGGGTGAATGTAAAAATGTATATCACAATGCATTGAAAACTAACCATTTGAACCACATGATATCCATTTTCTGAGGCTTCTTGAGATGGAAAAAAAAGTAACGTGTATTTAACGCGAAAGAAATGTGTGAATAAAACCAAAACTATTGTATTTTGATATGACCGCATATTGAGATTGTACCATTTCATCTCCCTCCCTGATAAACCCTCTATCTTCTAGTATACGAAGAAGACCACGCCACCATATGAAGTCACTAGCAGCAAATTTGTGATCCTGCAAAACCCATTAATAGGAAACTGGGTTTAAAGCAAGAAAAATATCAAGAGAAGGGAATAGGAGTTGAAAGGAAAAATAACTACAACGTCCACAAATAAAGAATCTTATGATAAAAATAATTGCCAGGAGATATTACAACACACATTCATTCTATTAGCATAAAATAAACTGGCATGAAGAAGAATTTGTGACATGCCAGTTGCTCACAACTTAACTGGCCAGTTTCAAATGAGACGTACAATTTATAAATCTTCATAAATTGAAAAGTTGTATATCATTTCAAATTTCCAAATAACTCATTGATATCCATATCAGTTTCACCTTTGTGTTCTGGTGACTTCATATTCAAACTTTCACAAAATAAAGTCGAATGCTAGTGCAGCAATGGAAGTTGAATCTTGTAAAACCAAGAAAAAATATAAAAGCTTAAGAATATTATCAGAATAACTTGAATATAATGAATACGAGGAGATAACAAAACAAGTTTAGCCCTCTTCTTATATAGGCATTGTAAGAAAAGGTATCCTAATTCTATTAGACAAAGTAAAAGAAATTAATCTCCTAAAGAAAAAGAAACTCTAAAAAGAATAAGAAAACTAATAACCTACTCCTAATAGAAGTAGAAATCTTTTAAATGAAATTAAAAAACTAATAGAATCCTATAAATACTAGGGACAGTAATTACCAATAAAAATTAAGCCCTTGTTTGAGCCATATTTTTTTCCCATCAAAATGCATTCTTCTACGGTGATTTGACTCATTTCAACAACACATTTTTCAATAAAATAATATTACACGCAAACCCCATAACCTTTCCTTATCTTTTAACTACACATTCTCCATCATAACACTATTGTAAAATACATTTTTTGAAAAAAATGGGGCTCAAACAACCCTTTAATCCTAAAACTAGTAGTAATAATTGAATTCTAATATAATTGTCTATGTTAATCTCCCCCACTTGAAAAATACTCATCCTCGCGTTCGGTTGATGAAAAGAAAATTAATTAGGAAGAAAATACTCAAAAATTTCTACCATGACTAATATTGAAGAAATGTCCATCTCCTGATTAGGAAGAGAATACTCAAAAATTCTAACATAACTAATATTGAAGAAATGTCCATCTCCTGATGTACTCGATAAATATCGTTATATTCCTTAGTTGCATTGATTGAAGTCAAATTTAATCCTACCTTACTCATCTTCGCTTTCTTAATGAGATTTCTTACGTAATATTCCTTCATAAACGATGCAAAGTGCAATTTCTCATCTTTAAGTCCACTCTTGGTAGAGGCCATGAGTGCTATTTTCAATTCTCCATGCTTTTCATCTTCTGCTATAATATTCTCAATTTGACAAGCATTACGCTTAAATCTTTCGTGATTGGGAAGTTCAATTCCCTTTTCTTTAGCTTGACACTTCTAAACATAACTTGTTTGTTATCCAAAGGGTAGCTCAAGCTCGAGGTCTTCAATTGCTATTTTACCATAATGTTTTTCACACTAATGCTTGTATTCATTGTCAAATTCCATATATTGGGGACTAGCAAGTCTCGGGATTTCAACTTGCACAAGCTTTTCTACCTCTATTGCAGTATCGTGGTTGATAACATCTTTGATCATCTTGAACGACATCTTTTTCAACCTTATAAATCCTTTACTCCTTGTTTACATTCTTACTTGCAAATTGCTTCTCAAGTGGTAATTTGTTATCTCTAAGTATGTAAGTGACATCTACATTATAGTACTATGGTTGTCCCGAAAGTACATGACAATCATGCATCTCTACCATGTTACACACAATCTCATCTCTGCAGTAGTTCCAATAGGAAGTGAAGTTTTGCATACCTCCATATTCTGAATTTCTCACTCCCTTTAAACTAGAATTGATAGCAAAATGAGTCTTCGATTTTAAAGCTTTGGCTGATGCTTTACATAGCATGTTCGCACCACCCCGTTGGTCTATAATCACGTTGCATTCTTTGTTGTTGATGTCCATTGTTTCTAAAAATCTTGTCATGCTACAAATTTGGCTACTTTATAACTTATATCTCCTCTAGAGACCTGCACAAAATCCTTAATAACTTGTTCTTACTCCATGCATATTGATTATCATTAATGTCATGTTTTTGAAGAGGAATTTCGTTATGTCAAAGTGAGTTGCATTGGAACATGCTATTTGTGATGGCTTGACCGATAAAAATCACCCCATCGTAGTAATCCATCATGTTGTTAATATTCAAACTTAGGTTCGACTTAGGAAGATCTCTAGCCACCTACTGCTGTGTCTTGGGATCATTGAAGCGACCAATATTTATAGAGGTCAAAGTCAGGATTTTTTTTAGTGAAATCTTCGAATTTATCCATAATTCATTCCAAATTTTTGACTGAGGTTGGTAATTTTGCAATCCTCCAAACATTATCTCCATGATGAATACCACTACTACCATAGGTTTCCATCAATTAAAGACAAACCTTGCTCTCATACCAATTTAGTGTAGCAGCAAAAGTCAAATCTTTTAAAAACAAGAAAAAAGCTAAAATCTTAAGAATATTACGTGAATAACTTGAATTTAATAAATGTGAATTGCGATAACAAAACAAGTCTAGCCTTCTTCTTCCATAGGCATTAGAAGAAGAGATAATATCCTAATTCTAGTAGACTTAAGTATAAGAAATTTATCTTCTAAAAGAAAAGAAACTCTTAAAAGAATAAGAAAACTAAAATCTACTCAATAGAAGTAGAAATCCTATCAACTAAATAACAAAACTACTAGAATCCTATAAATAGTAGGAATCCTAATTACCAATAATAGTTAAATCCCAAAACTAGTAGTAATAATTGATTTCTAGTAGAATTGTCCTACATCAAACGCCATTTCCAGTTTGTTATTGTTCCCCCTTCCAAACATTTGGTTGAATTATTACAAGCTTTGCCCTTCTTTACTCCAGTAAGGCCCCACAAAACACACGGATGTATTCTCTCCTCGTTTCTTCAAAATGACTCTTTCTTTAAGTTTTGTTCTCTCCACCTAAAGATGGCATCTGGCCTACCATTTTCGAACAGCATTCTGTTTCCAACTGACAGAGCTTGACTAGTCAAACTTCCAGGTATATTTTTACTTCATATGGCATAAAATCGGAAATCATTTTTTTTGTTTAATCACCTGTGCTCATAAGAACGTTCTATTAACAGACCTAAATTTGAACAAGGGACCATCATTGATTACTATCCATTAAATTATTGAACCACATTACGCATGGATCAGAAATGAAAATTACTCCTTTTTCAAAAAAATGGCATGATTGACTTTTATGGTCAGTCAAATGGTTTTCAGTGAAATGTTTGACAGGTATGATTTGAGCTTTAATTCTAATACTTCCCGAGTCATAGTACTTAGTGGTAGTTTCAGTATGATGCATATAATTTTGACCATAAGTAGAAAAATAAAATTGAATGGCACATTGGAAAAGAAACAGCTGGCCAATTCTTATTTCACATGACATGAGTATTTTATATAAGCCTTCGCAATATATATAGGCATTGACAGGTCATAGATATTCTGAGCATGCATATAAAGACAGAAAGAAAAGCATGAGGAAATAGAAGTGTGGTAAATGTGACTTCTAGGAACTTGTACAAAGAGATGACCAAACCTTCGAAAGTGGGTTGTAATATATGGTACTTGGAATCTGCAAAAGTATCACGTGCAAAAGGGCATACGCCAAATAGCTATTTAAATTTAGATCATACAAGCAATCGACAAGCTCTAACGCATTTCATAGCTAATCACTATATTCTCTCTGTCTGTCTCACATTTGCTCATGTAAGTACTTTTTCTCATTCCATAGCCTATGTTCAGCGAATTCATTCTTTCAATAGAAATCTTACTAGGACATAAATATATTTCCCACCTATGGTTCTATATAGATTAATTAGTTAGAAAATATACCAAAAGTACGTTCAGGCCAACAATAAGTGTTCAGACTTCAGATGCACTGCTTCCTATGGACTTAGCAGAATGTGGGATGCTGCCAAAGAATCAGCTAATAAGCTGATTTTAAGCTTAGCTAAGCATTCTGTAAACTTTACATCACCAAATGATCACTTTTTTTTCTTTTTTAATCATAATCTTCCTTTCAATAGGCAGCGGATCTATTTTCAAGCCATCAGCCAGAGTAGAGGAATAGTCTGATGGCCCATTTCAATTAACTAATTAAGCAATGGTTACACCCTTGCAGAAAGCAAATAAATAGAGTAGATAAGGGGCATGAGATCTTCAATGAGATATTACCCACCAAGTGAAAGGAAAATGAATTGTATGGTGAAGCAATTTCCTAGCATAGAAATACAGTAACTGCATTAATCATAGGAAATTCTTAATCAGACTCATGCTTCATTAATTTCAACCTATGTTGTGTCTTCAGATGTAGCAGAAAAACCAGACGCAAGCTTCGCCACACTCATTCTATGCTGCATATTTGGAAAGTCAGCATTTTCTTGCGAATGACTTGATGTAAAACCTATTTAATTATTTTTATTTCCTTTTCTTGCATGGACAAAATTAATCCCATGTTCTACCAAACGCTTATAGATGCTCCCCCTAGAAAATTAGAATTTGAATCAAGTTTAAATTACCCAATTTAATTCCTTTCAACTTAGGACAATACGTTAGATCACATGATAGTGCTGTTGAAATTTCTCATAGCATTTACACGTCCCAATAGACAAAATGTGGAGTAGCTGAAACTCTGATCAGACTTTCAACATCTTTCGACTTCGTCTGCAAAATATGGAGTTGCTAACAGTAACACTCTTATCAGACTTTTCAAGCTCTTTTGACTTCACATGCATTTCTGAAGCCTCTCAAACAGATGAAGATAATCAATATGCTATTTAGTAACATTAACAGCAGCGCTTTTTTTTTTTTTTTTTTGGTGGGGGGTTGGAACAAGGAGAAAACAGCCACCTGACCCTATCCCACCCCAAAAGGAAAAATAACCAGGAGAACTCCGGCCGCCCATCCCTACATTTGTTATTTGCATAGAAACAAATAAATTAAGAATGGAGAAAGTCGTAAGAACACAGAGAAAACTGTTTCCAAAAATTTTTCTACGTTACAATTTTATTTTATTTAATTATATCTGAAATATTCTTCAAAAGGTTCAGAAGCACATGCATGTGATCTGCAATGCTTTCAAAGGTAAAATCTAATACAAGATGAATATAGGGCACATGCAAATATAAAATTGCAAATCTACAACCTTACATTTAGGCATAAAATTACGTCAATCTCAACTACATAAACAAAGCTCACATAGTGACTGGATGGGCATCTGCATATAAGTAAAAGAGAAATTGTGTGCCAGTGCATGTCTTTGTATTCTCAACAACAACAGAAGTACCTGTTCCCTTATTCTACTAACAAATTTCCTAAGATTCGGCTTCTCTGTAAAACTCCTGTGTTTGAAGGCAGGGACGTCACCATCATCATATGAAAAATCCATAGAACCCCTTTGTCCCTGTAATACAGCATGAAATTCATAAAGATCTACAGTAGTACAATGAAGACATACTCAAAATCCAACAGAAGTCCACAAAAAGCATTTGAAAGCCATAATTTTGTAAATTCGGAATTCTTTGGACAGCTCAGATCAAATTTTAACATATAAGAAAGTGAGAAGGGAAAAAAAAAAAAAAAAAAAACCCAAAACCAAAAAAAAAAAAAAAAATTAATAATTGACAAATAGTAGCATAAAAAGGAAAGCTAAGAAAAAATTTTAAAAAATAAAAAAGAGAAAAGGAAAAAAAAAAAAAAAAAAAAACCATAAACCATGTGTCAATGGGACCCACATAATGAGCGATGATAGTCTGCAAGAGTATTGTCACCTCGGCTATCAGATTCTGCATTTCTGGAGGCCCACTTACACAGACATCACATCTGCACGTAAAACAAGTAGGAGGTACCACTCAAAGATCCCAAATGCAATATAAAAAGCTATAATTGCATCCACAATAAAGCAGATGTTGTTCAAGAATCATGTTCCATACATCAATCAATTCAGTTTAGCAACAGATCCAGACCAATTATTTTTATCAAGAAACGAAATGTATGCTTTTTAAGGCTGCCAGTGACTCAAGACAAACCAAGGCAAGATGTTTGTCGTTGTTCATCTAACAAGAACATTTGCATTAATCGTGTTCTTGATGGACTCAGTATATATCAGCACTTGTTCATTCACTGTTTATAAACAAAGAAGCAAAAGATGAACATCATGCAGTCAAAAAGGTATGAAATTATTTTTTCTTCAGAATTGAAACTGTTTCAAAATATACCTCACATATGCACTAGAACCTATTCAGTTAAGAGAGAGCGAATAATTTGGCAAAAGGTGGTCGTGGTAAGGAAGAAGTAATGTAGTTTGTGTATACTTAGCCCCCGTTTGGTGCACATTTTTGGAAAAAGAATGCATTTTTACTGTTGATGTGATGGGGAATATGTGGTTGAAAAAGAAGGAAAAGTGATTGATATGATGGAAAATATTATTTTATTGAAGAACGTGTGGTTAAAAATGAGTAGAATAATAAGAATGAAAAAAATAATGTGACTCAAACAGGGCCTTAGTTGTAAAATCGAAAGATATATCTTGTAGCATATTCCTAATTTGAACAATTAGTGTTCAAAAAAACACCAGTTAAGAGTGAGAGCGAATAATTTGGCAAAAGGTGGTCGTGGTAAGGAATAAGTAATGTAGTTTGTGTATACTTAGTTGTAAATTGAAAGATATATCTAGTAGTATATTCCTAATTTGAACAATTAGTGTTCAAAAAAACACCTACAGAGCAGATAATATTTTGTTCATGTTGCCCTTGTTTACTTGAATAAGAAAAGAAATTGCATCCATACACAGCTCGTTTATACCCTTAACTGAGCTGAAGACCAAGCTCTTCATATAACTACCAGTTCATTGCAGCCCACCCAAAGGGGTTCTACAGAGAATGGAGAACAAGGAATGGAGCTTTTCTTTAGATACTTTATAAGATTATCCGGAACAATTTTATCACATGGATGGGGCAAGCTTAATCCAAACCCAATCCATTCAATAAACTTAATAGAACGTCTCAGATTCGCTTAAACAAAGTATCTACATAAGTGGACACTCAAAACCAAGCTCAATCTATGTACAGGCATGCCTACATTTGCTAATGGGTAAAAAACAAGGATGAATAATTATGAGAATAAAAAATTTCATACATTCACAAAGGATCCAACTACTACTATAACTTTTGTGTCACCACAGGAACCAATTTTATGCTTTTTCTAAGCAGATTAATAAAAAATTCTTTAAGAAATGATAATATCTAGAGTGGTAATTGAGACAAGAAGAAAACACAGGCAATAACATTAAGAGCCAAATCCAGCTACAATTTCTTTTATTATTTTTATCAAGAGTATACACTACAAGAAAGGACAACTGCTTGCGAGAAATGAAACATGACATACAAGAGACATTTTTCCTGGGAAAACTCCTCGCCAAAGTACTCGACAAGCATTTTGGCTCTACAAGAAGAAGTATGCATTCCATATCTGCAGGGATAGGAAAAAATGGAAATGATATTCGAAAGCATGGAGGGAAAAAACATATGTGATGCATGCATAATTGATGTTTACCTGAAGCAATCAGATAACATCTTATATGATTGCTTTGTTTGTTCTTCACTTCTCTGACTGGGCAAAAGTGTTGGTATTCTTGACATATTTGCGTATAGGACTGCTCAACAGTAGCCAAATAGCTTAGTATATATTGCCATTTATATATAGTTATAAACAACAAGATTCCACATCTGCAACGCCAAGCACAATTGCATTCTGAACGGTAACAAGTGTAGAGACTGTGAATTACAATTTCTCTCTGTCCTTTATATTCCTAAACTACATAATAGGTTTTTAAAAACTCAACGGACAACTTGCAGATTTTAAGCTTCCAATAAATTTCACATGAAACGAGAGCAAACTAACCACAATTTGCTAATTTTCCATCCCGACCTGCTCGACCAGCTTCTTGGTAGTATGCTTCCAAGCTCTGTAAACAAACTAAAGGGTTACAGAGAGAAGCATCATACAAGCAGAAAATCGCATGATTGAAACTAAAAAAATTGTGCCTAGCAAGAAACAGATGGCGAACACAAGTATGGTGTTGAAGAAAAAAAAATTGTAACTGAAACCATAAAAAAATGCTTGATAAACACGTTATTACAGTATAAGACGAGAGGGATGAATAAAATAGAATTATAAGATTCCTTTGGAAATGTCCCTTAAGATAATAAAAAAATCAAATTACTTGCGGAAACATCAAATTTAAGAATAGACCTGCGGCCATCCATAATGAATAATCCTACGGACATTCGATTTATCAATACCCATTCCAAAAGCAATAGTTGCAACAACCACCTGGAGGAAAGATAAAAAGTTAGCTTACTTACTAATGGGCCAATAATGTACAAAGTATCAAGTTAAAATAGAATTGAACTACAGTTGCTCGGGATAAAGAACAAATGTTCAGGCAAATACATTTTTCTTCACCAGTTAACCAACAGATGCCAATACATTGATTTTTCTCAGAACAGATACTACGTTACTTCTAATATATTTACAGATTACCAAGTTCTCAAAGACCAAAAGTTATTAGAGAGTGCAGGCTACCTAAATATGTTTCTCATCTCGCATAACATGACCTTGAAACAAAATTGCATTAGACTAGAGAAACCCAAAGGAGGAATGATGACGTGAAGTGTGGCCTGGCAATACTTCTTTAAAATAATTATATATGCTCAAACTTTCACAGGATTAATGTGAACAGTTCTATGTACTGAATAATGGAGAAGCAAACGGAAAATAAAAGCAGAAACCTCAGTTGTCTGCAGGATGAGGTTTACTAAAGAAACTCATTTGTCTCAAGGTTTCTTAGAGGCAGTCTTAAGTGTTACCTAGATGAATTCTCTACGAGATTTTTATGTTTTCTGATCGAAAATCTTCAAGTATTTATGAGCTTCAAAATATCGTGGATAAGTACCAACTAGGTTACCCATATGCACTAAACCAAGGCACAAACAAATAAACTTTCCATGATCATATCAATAAACCCTCTCCCCTTGACTCTTGTGTATATTTGTCACCAGGGCAAGCGCTAAAATGTAAAGCAATAACACATTTACAGGCAAACCCGGCCCACAATTTTATTCTTCTCAATAAATACAAAGAACCAGACATGCACTTCCAACACAGGCAATATCAATGTCTAGACAGCAGATGTACAGACATACAAATTCCAGTTGACACCCCAACTGCTAGGGATGAATGGCCATCACATTCCACTAGACGCGGTAGTATCCAAGCTTTGTCTAAAGGTCGACCACTAAGAGGAGACAGCCACAACCTACCAAAGCAACCTAGATCAATGTCTTACCAATCTTAAGAATGTGCAGAAACTATCAGCCCAAATAACTCGCCTGCATTGTGACACTACCCAATAGCTACAGCACCCATTTTGTCAGTCTGGTATGCCACATCAAAACATAGCACGAATCCGCAACCCAAGTCATACGAACAGTCCACAAGGAAAACCAACATCTTGCCTACTCATCACCTAAGCCAGAAACAGATCCCATAGGCCATTGCTGAATACAAAGCCAGCATGTAACGTCCCAAATTGTTATTAATAGTCGTTAGATTTAATTTAGGACTTATGCGCTCTATTATTAAAGTCTCATGACCTTATTGGTTATTGGCCTAGTCTAATGACCTTATTGATTACTGACCAATAGTTTGAGGACCTAATTGGAGAGTTATCTTGGAAACTAGATGAAATCATGCATAAAACATACGTAAATATGCCAATTAGTCATGATTTAAGATTTATTTGACCACATGCATTATTCACACCATATTTCAAACCAATATAATTGAATTGACCACATGACTAAAGGTATTGATTTAACAACTTTCAAGATAATACACCATTTATGCATTGACCATGCATAACATCTAGCCATTTTCTTTCACTTCTATACATAGTCCACTATAAATAGGAGACAAACCCAACACTACAGACTACCCCTCACCATTTACACACTCCCCCTCTACACCTCTCACTTTGTCTCTCCACCTTTACTTTCTCTTGCCCTTTTTATATTAAATATAGTCACGTTAATACTCAACTCCACACGCTGCTCAAGGATCTCTCTCCAACAATCACTTCCTCTATTATTTTGATTTGCCCAGTGAAAAAGGTAAGTATGTTATTACGTGAGTAATCATGCATATGTTATTTCAAGGTTATGTTAAGTTATGGTTCGTATTATATATAAGATTTGTAAGGACAGACTCGGGTATGGTAGTGCTACGCACGAAAATTTGGTACCATCTTAGGTCCACTTTTCGTGTCACTCTATGCAAGTATGAAGTTTTCCTTGAAATGTATATACAATAACAAAAATTATACACGCACACTTATTGAGATTTTATCTCACATTATGTTTTTTTCCCTTTTCAGAAAATTAATGGTTCGAGGCGGTCAATGCAAAGACGAATGCCATCGTGGGATATTTAAAATAATTTTCATGAAGTTACGTCGAATTTTAGTTAATTTATGTTGAAATCATTTTAAGTTTTCCTTATGTCAAAGGTATTTTCTTTAAAATACGCTTATTATGAATAACGTTGAATCGTAATTATTCTTATAAAAATCCTATTTATTCATTTCAACCCTTTTATTTAAGTTTAATAATTTAAATTTTAGTGACACTCGAATCGTTTAGAATTTAGGTTGTCACACAACATCTGAGACCAACACAGTCTGTCCAGAAAATCAGCCAGCCACAAAATCATCCTAGCCCATGACTTTACCTTGGCGTGAGCAGCATCCCCACAATGGGCCAACATTACAACACCCTCAGTCTGCAACACAAGTATGAACACATGCCAGTAATGTGGATGCAGCCCGCAATGCCACACAAGTTTTCCAACCATAGATAAAGCTAATACTACTATCCACACAGCCACTATAAAGCAAACAACATCCAGTTTGCCACAAACTACACTACAGATGGCAGGGACGGGATGATGCCCATGACATGGCCAGAGGCCAAAATTTAAAGTGATAACATATGATGAGGTACCAAACACGTGCAAGCTTTTTGAACCATATTCTCACATTTTAAAGAATGTCACAATCAGTTTAAAGCCCTTTTTACTATCAAAAGTTGCAATATTTTGATTTTGAGATGTGTATCACTTCACACTTGTTTCATGTTAATTTCAAACAAAGCACTTTATCATAGTCAGTGTCTATATAATAGGGCTATGATCTCTTGGGCAATAATCACTTTGGCAACAAAGTTCACATAAAGATGAGAGAGGGATAGGAGAAGGTTCTTCACATCAAAGGCCTCCAGTGTGAATTCCTTATCTTATAGATAGAAACAAAGTTGAGTGGCCAATCCATTAAACTAATCCTAGTTTAATTTTTTCCCCTTTCTTGGGTGATTTTTTTTTCCTTGTTTTTTAAAAAAACAAAACACCAACACAACCTTAGTGGGTTTTCAGGCTCCACCAAAGGACTGATAGGGGTTTGGATTCCCCAACTGTACATATAAAATTAAGCTCACGAGAACAATAGAAATGAGACATAAACTTGACCTCCCAAAGGTGAGGAAAGGAATAAGAGAGGAAGTACTACTTCCAATACAAAAATAGTGAGTGAGTGAGTATCGAGCTAACGTCCTCTAATAGTGGGAAGTCCATGTTTGTCAATCTGTACAAGGGCTTGAAGTCACCGTGGTAGGTCAAGAGGTCCATATTTTCCTTTAGGTCCTGATTTCTACTTGCTTCTTCTCTATTTTTAAGCAATCAAGACCATACTTGCACATGCTCCATATGTGGAGATTCTCACAAATGAAATACGTTAAAATTTGTATGCTATTTGTGCATTTAGAGATTGTTTTGAGCCCCCTTTTTTTTTTTTTTCCCAAAATGCATTTTGGAATAGTATTTTGATGGAAAGTGTGTGGTTAAAAAATAAGGAAAATTTTTAGATTTGCGTGAAATATTATTTTATTGAAAAAAGTGTGATTGAAAATAAGAAAGAAAAAAATATATTTTGGAAATAATGGGAACCAAACAAGGGCTTGCTATCAACTAGTGCTTAAAAAGACTAAATTGGGTATCAAGTTGTTTTGTTTCTTTGAGGAAGGCATCAGGCTTGAGGTACTTTGAGGCGTAAATCTCAATATTAACAAAAAAACAAAAAAATGAAAAAGTTATATACAGTGTTGAAATATGCTGTATATTAGCTGTTTGTAAATTAATTACTAATTGAGGTGTGGTAGGAGTAAAATCAGGTTGTATTTATGTTATATTCAAATCCCTTATTCTGTGGGATTAGTTACTGATTTGGAGGGATTAGATTGCTCTTAATTTCTGTAATTCTCCTCTATTTAAAGAGGATCATTTTCTGATTTATTCAATCATCCGAAATAACAATTCTCTCAACTTCTTATATGGTATCAAAGATGGTTCTTCTCAACCAGTTTTAATGACTACTCCGGCCATGAGTGGCGAAGCACTAGCAGGGTCTTCCGATAGTCTCTTCGACATGACAAACTCAACGGCTTGGACGACTCTTTTCTGCCCAGCCGCTTCTCACTCTCTGCAGATCACTCTTAAGGAAATTAAATGGAGTTAATTTTGTGGAGTGGTCCCAATCCGCTATGCTAGTCATCGATGGCAAGGGAAGGCTTGATCACATCACAGGTGAAGCAAAAGCTCCTAAAGCAGACACAACAGATTACAAGAAATGGAGGTCAACAAACTCAATGCTGAAAGCCTGGTTGATCAATTCTATGGAGCCCATGATTGGTTGGCGAAGAAATTCCGAAATTATAGATTGGGTAGAAAAGAATATTGTATTGAATGAATGGGAAAGTAGTCATACTCACCCTTTTATAGATACAATAGTGTATAAAATAGGAAATAAATCTACAATTATGTAACCGAAATATACAGCTATACAATCCTGATTTTTAGGAAACCAATAGGATCCCTATAATTACGAAATATGCAGTCAAGTTTCCCTAAGAATCAGGAAACTAATTTGCCCTGAATTGGCGTGATTTTTAACACTCCCCCTCAAGCTGGTTGGAAGATGTCGTTCATGGCCAGCTTGCTCACCAACATATCGAACTGCTTCTTTGGTAGACCTTTAGTGAGAATGTCCGCTACTTGTTCAGATGTAGGAATGTAGGGCATAATGATCATACTATTCTCCAGTTTCTCCTTGATAAAGTGTTTGTCGACTTCAACATGTTTAGTTCTATCATGGAGCACTAGATTGTGTGCGATTGCAATAGCGGCTTTGTTATCACAAAATACCTTTATAGGTAAGGGACGGTTAGTTTTAAGTTCTTCAAGTAGCTGTTTGATCCACGGAACCTCACAGATACCATGTGCCGCTGCTCTAAACTCCACATCGGCACTACTTCTAGTCACCACATTTTGTTTTTTCCACGCCAAGTTACAAGATTTCCCCCAACAAAGGTACAATATCCCGAAGTTGATCTTCTGTCTATTACATTCCCTGCCTAATCTGCATCAGTAAACACTTCAACTTGGAGATGTCCTCTATTTTCATATAGAATTCCTTTTCCTGGTGTCCCCTTTAAGTACCTTGAAATTCTGTATACAGCATCAAAATGTCCTTGGGTAAGTGCATGAATTGACTTACCATGCTCACTGCAAATGCAACGTCAGGACGTGTATGGGAGAGATAAATTAGTCTCCTAACTAAGCATTGGTATCTCTCTTTGTCAACCATTTCTTCTGAACTTGCAGGCTGAAGCTTCAGATTTGGTTCTATGGGGGTTTCTGCTCCTTTGCAACCGAGTAAACCTGTTTCTTCTAGTAGACCAAGTATGTACTATATTTGAGTAAAAAAAAAAACACCTTTCTTGGATCTGGCAAACTCCATTCCAAGAAAGTATTTTAGAGGACCCAAGTCTTTGATTTCAAACTCACGAGCTAAGGCTTTCTTCAGTCTATCAAGGTCAACAATATCATCTCCAGTCAAAATTATGTCATCCACGTAAACTATTAATACTGCCATTCTACCTTCCCTTGAATGTTTGTAGAACATTGTATAATCGGCTTGGCTTTGCAAATACCCTTGAAACTTGACGACCTTTCCGAACTTGTCAAACCAGGCCCTAGGAGATTGTTTAAGACCATACAATGACTTTTTTAATCAGCAAACTTTATTTTCTCCAAAGTTTTCTTCGAAACCTGGTGGTAAGTTCATAAATACTTCTTCCTCCAGATCACCATTTAAGAAAGCGTTCTTTACATCTAACTGTTTCGGAGGCCAGTTAAGATGTACTGGAAGAAAAAGTAATACTCGAATGGAATTGATTTTTGCAACAGGTACAAAGGTTTCTTGATAGTCAATTCCATAAGTTTGTGTGAAACCTTTAGCAACTAGCCTTACATTGTATCTCTCAGTGCTCCCATCAGACTTACATTTGATTGTGAAAATCCACTTGCACCCTGCTGTCTTCTTCTCCCTAGGGTAGATCAACAATTTCCCAGGTTTTATTTTTTGAAGTGCTCTCATCACCTCATATACTCCTGACTTCCACTCCGAGTGTGCTAGTGCTTCCTGCATAGTTCTAGGTACAAATAGATGAGAAACATTTGTTGTGAAGGCTTTGTATTTTTCTGAAAGTCTATGGTAGGACAGATATTTGGCAATAGGATGTTTAGTACAATTCCTAATTCCTTTATAGGAAGATTACCGGAAATCCTAATGGCAATAGGAACATCTAGATCAGAGAAAGGTAAGGGAGTAGGATTTATAGGAAGATTACCAGAAATCGAAGACCTAGGAGATGATGATTGACCATGCTCAAGATTGACCGGAAGATTTTCAATATTGGGATTGAACCTGCGTCTAGTGTAAACACGCAGCTCAGTGGACATATGTGGTAAAGTTTCTCCCCCTGTTTGTGATACAATTTTACTTGACATAAATAGATCAGTATTTTCCGCATTTCTCTAGATAAAGTATCTATTTCTTGATTTATTTGAGAAATAAAAGAAACTGGTTTTGGTTCTTATTGCTAAAACTGATCTTCATTCAAATAATTTTCTCCCTGAAGAGAGGTTTTGGTATAAAATGGAGTTGTTTCAAGAAATTGAATATCCATACTAACATGGAATTTTTTAGTGACAGGATTTAAACACTTATACCCTTTTTTATTAGGAGAGTAGCCCAAAAAAATACATTTTTCAGCTCGTGGATCAAATTTGGATCTAAGATGGGATGGAACATGAATGAACACCGTACAACCAAAAAGTTTTAAAGGAAGATTATTGATGAGTCGTGTGTTTGGAAAAGATTTTTTAAGAGTTTGTAAAGGAGTTTCATAGTTCAAAACTCTAGTAGGCATTCTATTAATCAGATAACAACTTGTTAATATTGCATCTCCCCAAAGATATTTAGAAACATTCATATGAAACATAAGAGCCCTAGCTACTTCAAGTAAGTGCCTATTTTTACGTTCTTCATTTCCATTTTTTTGAGGAGTATCCGTACAGGTAGATTGATGAACAATGCCTCTTTCTTGTAAAAAATGTCCTAAACATTCATTAAAAAATTATGTTGCATTATCACTTCGAAGAATACTTATTTTAGTTTGAAATTGGTTTTCCACCAACGAGTAAAAATCTTTAAAAATTTTTGTAACTTCATTTTTTGAATTCATTAGGTAAAGCCAGCATAAGCGTGTATGATCATCAATGAATGTCACAAACCATTTTTCCAGTTGAAGTAGTAATCTTAGAAGGACCCCAAACATCACTATGTATTAGATAAAAAGGTTTTGCAACACAATATGGTTTATTTTCATAAAAATTTCTATGGCTTTTAGCCAAGAAACAAGTTTCACAAACCAAAGAGTTACAATCCACTCCTTTAAATAAATCTGGAAATAAGTACTTTAAATAGGAAAAAACTAGGATGTCCTAGTCTATTATGTCATAGTATTATTTGATCACAAACAGGATTTGAACGGACTCTACCAATAAAACCCTGAGCTTGTTTATTCCTAGCGCGGTTGTCATTAAAATAGTAGAGGTCTTCTATCATCCTAGCACTGCCCATCATCATCCCCGTATTCAAATCCTGGAATTCACAGCAAGAATCATCAAAGATAACACGACAGTTAGAATCTTTAGATAAACGACTTACTGACAAAAGGTTACAAAAGAGTTTTGGGACATGTAAAACAGATTTCAGAATTATTTTTTCTGATAAACGAATTGAACCTTGGCCAGCAATGGGAGATGAATTTCCATCTGCAATACGTACTTTTTTATGTCCAGAGAGGGGTTCATAAGATATAAACAAATGGGACAGATTAGTCATGTGATGAGAGGCACTCGAATCTATGATCCAAGATGTAGATAATGAAGAGGAATAGGCACACAAAGTTCTACCTGTTTTAACCAAGGATGCTACAGGAGTACCGGGAGTCGGCGGAGCAAATTTCAGCAGCTTTAGGAGTTGCTGTATTTGTTCTTCACTCAAAGAGGTGGTCTCCGCAGTATGTGCTTTGGCTAGGGCACGGTTCGGATCAGTTTTATTATTCTTCCATTCTACAGGTTTCAAATGGTTTACCATGCAGTTTCCAACCAGTTTCGTGAATATGTTGTGATTTATTGCAAAAATCACACCAGACATTTGGTTTGTCATCTTGGCAGCACTGGGTATTGGGGGCACGATAGGAAGCAGTCCCCATTAATGCTGAGTTTTCCATCGGTCCAACAGTGATTTTCTTGCCAAGCATGACATTTCTCCTGCTTTCTTCACGTCGATCGTCAGAAAAAACTTCACCGAGGGAAGGAAGAGGTTTACGACCTAAAATTCTGCCTCATACTTTATCAAAATCAACATTGAGTCCAACCCAAAATTTGAAAATTCGTGAGTTCTCCTTCTTAAAGTAATTGTAATCACCAGTGCTCTTCAACTTATGGTCATCATTGAATAAGTCAAAGTCCTGCCATAAACCTTTGAGGATATTAAAATATTTAGTGACGAAATTCTCACCTTGACGGACTTCCCCCAGTTTGAGTTATAACTCATATGTTTGGGACTGATTCCCAAGGTCTGAATACATCAAGGTGACATTATCCCAAAGGGTTTCAGCAGTAGGATAACACATGTAGTTTGCACTTATTTCCTCCTCCATAGAATTCACTAACCAGGCCATTATCATGGAGTTTTCAGCATCCTAAACAGCATGACCAACATCAGTTTTTTCTGGCTCTACAATGTCACCAATTAAGTAACCAATTTTCCCTCTTCCTCTAATATACATTCGAACGGACTGGGACCACCTGAGAAAATTGTTCCCATTGAGTCGAATTGTGGTGATTTGGACGGAATGAGAGAGTGGTTCAGTTGGAGGTTTAGAGGAGTTGATATTGGCACCAGTGGTAGGGGTTGATTTAGAGATTTCTGACATGGTAATGGGTAGGGATAACAAAAAAAGAAGACGGACAGAGGCCAATTATGTCGGCTCTGATACCATATAGATTGGGTAGAAAAGAATATTGTATTGAATGAATGGGAAAGTAGTCATACTCACCCTTTTACAGATACAATACAGTTTATAAAATAGGAAATAAAGCTACAACTATGTAACTGAAATATACAACTATACTATCCTGATTTTTAGGAAATAAATAGGATCCCTATAATTACGAAATATGCAGTCAAGTTTCCCTAAGAATCAGGAAACTGATTTGCCCTGAATTGGCGTGATTTTCAACAAAAAATTATGCAAACTTAGAACCTTCCTCTCGAGGAAAGATGAAATATTTGCTTCCAAAGTGTCAGAGATCTTATCATATATGAAAAGACCAACTTTTAGGAAGGCAACCTATATGAAAAGTTTGATGCTAAGCCTTCCGAACAACGGGTTACTGTACTCAGGAAGATAAGCTCACAGCTTTTATTTGGGCAAGTTATGTTTTTACAGAAAAGCAGAATTTAGTTTTAATGACCTTTAGTATCAAACTTTTTTATTTAAAATTGAGTACATTTCAATTGTTCTAACAAATGCACTGGCTTCAACTAAGCTTTAGTTTTTGAGATAGACAATACTAAATTTATTTGGTCAATCGTCGGCCTTTTTGTCATGTTTTATCTAGCAAGATTTGCAAGATGCTCATTTTGACTCGAAAACATTCAAGTTTTTCTTCTGATCTATGTATTCCCATGCCAATTCACCTGTACAAGAAATATTCAATTTTGCAACTCAGATTCATGATTGTATTTGTACATTTTTCTGCATGTTTTTTAGGCTATCCAGTTATTAAAGTTTAATGCCATTATCAATCAAGAAAAGAAGTTTTTATGACCTCATCTCATAATAATTTGTAGTAATGACATAAAGCAAAAATGTGTAGATTTTGCATTCAATAGCTCTCTACTTTGGTGCTGGGAATTTCTTATGTAACTCTGAGAATTATTTGAAAGAAGATCTATTTTGTTTGAGAAATTCTGATGCAAAAATTATGTATGATGTCATGGTTACATTTGATTTATTCATTGCTGAATCCTGGTATAAGTACGGAGTATTGCACACAGGCCATTGTTTGCGGGTAGTTTTCTCAGTATTATTCATATCTTGCTGGAGCAAACAAGGCATGACGAGATGCGGGTTGTCGGCTGCCAAGCTCTATTTGACTTTATAAATAACCAGGTGCCTTTTTTTATTGTTGCTCTAATACTGTGAACACTTACAAGGATGCAATTAGCTCATGCGGTACCATTTGATGGTGCAGAAGGATGGTACCTATATGTTCAATCTAGAAGGATTGATCCCAAAACTGTGTCTTCTAGCTCAAGAGATGGGAGAGGACGAAAGGGTACTGCACCTTCGTTGTGCTGGCCTGCAAACACTGTCTTCTACAGTAAGCTGCCTCTAACATCTCTGATGTTCAGCAAAATGCAAGTACCAATGAAACACTTTTACTAGGAAGAGTGGGTACAAATGTCTCAAAATATCCTTAACAACCCCACTTCCCAAGGCGTGCTTAATTGACATTACTTCATTTTAAAGCAGTGTTTTAAAAGGCTAAATTGGATGTCGAGGCGTTTCACCTTGAGGAGCTATAGAAACAATGTTTTAAAGCTTAAAACATCACACCATTAAGATAAATGGGCTAGAAATTTTTTTATTTTTTTATTTTTTTTTCAGTCAATCATAGAAACCAAGACATTAACAGCTTGTTTGAAGACAGCTCTTTTTTGTGGGTGGAATTGCAAATTATTTATATGCTTTTATGCAATATATTCTAAATATTACCTTTTAAATGATTATATAGTAGCTTTCAGATTTCTAATATGAAACTGAGGAGGTATCCTCACAGATCTTATCCCCAAAATTCATTTGGTTAATATCTTGTCAGTGCAGAATTTTATCAGTTACCTTCTTGTATAATTTAAGCTTTTACATATTTATGTGTGACAAAATGTAACTTCTCAACAAATAAATGAAATTAATTTTTAGCTTATATATTGCTTTTTGAGCTTTATTGGGGACTGTTGTCACTTGATGGTACATCATTTATTTATTTGGTCCGTATGTTGAAGTAATAGCTTTGCCATACCTTCACTAGTTTCAAATTTCATCGTGTCGCTTAGAATGTTCTTGAAATATGCAGTTCAAGAATGGCGTGCATGAAGAATAGTTGACAATTTTTCTAAACTTGTTATTTATTTTCTCATTGGGATTTTCCATGCAAACTGAAATTGGATTTATATAATATGGACTCTGAGACTTGTCCTAAAAATTTTGATGGACAGATATGGTTCATGGGTGAATTTTTTCACATCTCAGCGGACTTCGACAATGTAAGTTACTTCAGGGTTATTTGTATGTTCACGATTACATAAACTGAGGCAAGTCCTTGGAATATTTTGAACATCTAGATTTTTTCATCCGTCACGCATTGGATTCTTTCTTATGAGTATATATTCAATTAGTAATTCACATGAAGACAATTGCATCAAAAGGAACTTGTAGGAGTTCCTTGGTAGCTGACCTCTGTTCTTTTAAATGTTATGGTTGGCTATGATCTTATACATTTAACAGTTATTACCGGCTCCTTTTGGCTTCACATTACTCATTGGAAAGAGAAAATTAAGATAACTTTTGAGGCTTCACATATTTATTTTCAAGCTTGACGCTACTTTACTTTTATTCTTGATGTTTTAGATTCTTCTAAGAATCTTGGATTTTATGAATTCATGGTGAATATTTTAAATGATAGTCGGCAGTCTCAAATGAATACATGCTGGTCATGAAAGGATATATACATACCAGCTTGGATGACAGAATTGCTTCTTCTTTTCCTATTATTTCTGCTTTCTTTTTATTCATTTTTCCTTGTCCTCTATCATTCTCTCTGCACCTGAAGAAATTAATAAAGATTTAGAGGCTTAACCGAATCCCCTCTTTCTTTATCTTTCGTTCTTTTTCTTGACGTGTGTCCGCCTTTCTCCTTTCCTTTTTGTTTCTGTTGATGAAAAATGACAAAAGACAAGCTTCCCTCGGGAGACTTCTGACTGCTTCTTCATTGCCTCTTATTTCTTTCTCTCCCCTTCAAGCTGGCATGTATACTTAAAGTCTACGTGCATTCTCCCCTTTCTTTACTGAATTTTTTGTATCATCAAGAAAACTCTGCTAAAACGCCAAGTCAGTAATATAAATTCTTTTATAAGGATATCTCCTCAGCAATTTTTAGCTACTATTGAAGATGTGCTGTTTGTTACTGTGTTAAGTAATCACCTTTTCTTATTTTTACAAAAAACCAGGTTGTTTCTGCAGTCCTGGAAAATTGTCACTGCCCAGATATGAAGTCCGATTATCTTACTAACGGTAATCAAGAAGAGGTGCAAAGAGTTGAAAATCAAAATTCTCCACCGGATGCCACGAATAGGGCTATTTCTTGGAGAAAGATTGTAAATGAGAGAGACTATGTTACAATGTAATTCCTCTTCCCAAGGTGGTCGCATCTGGAGTCACGTTTATGTTCTGTGCTGTGGATTTGGTATATCTAACATGGATTCTGTTCTGGTAAACAGGGAAGATACAGGAAGTCCTAGATTCTGGGCGAGAGTATGCTTGAATAACATGGCAAAGTTGGCCAGGGAGGCTACAACCATACGCCGTGTTCTTGAAGCCTTATTCCGTTACTTCGATCAGGGCAATCTCTGGTCACCTGATGAGGGCCTGGCCCTTGCTGTTTTGATGGACATGCAATCAATAATGGAGAACTCTGGTCTTCAACTTTTCAAACTTCTGCATGTTTATGAATGAACTTCTTACGGCTTACTCTGCCTTTTTATCATCGCCTTCAATTTCTTTAATATTCATTGAACTGTTAATTTTACTTGCAGGACATAACACTCATTTTTTGCTATCTACTGTAATCAAGCATCTTGATCATAAGAATGTCTTGAAAAGCCCCAACATGCAGGTAGATATCGTTCAAGTTGCTACCACTCTGGCTCAAGCGACAAAGGTCCAACCATCTGTGACAATTGTTGGTGCATTTAGTGATATGATGAGACATTTGCGGAAAAGCATACACTGCTCTCTTGATGACACAGAACTCGGGGAAGAACTAATTCAATGGAACAGGAAGTTTCAAGCAGCTGTTGATGAGTGTCTTGTTCAATTGTCTTACAAGGTTACCTTTTGACCCTTACAGTAATTACTTTTGGCAGTTTGGTAAATAACGCGTAAATTGTGAAAGCTTGATCAGTTGTCAATATGTTAAAGATAATATTATCAGTGATAATAAACTGAGATATAGCTACGTTCGTATCAATGCAAGGCCAACAAGGAAATTCCTATATATTATATGAAATGAGTAAATCTAAAAGTGAATTCCTCTTCAAGCCAGGTTGGAGATGCTGGCCCAATTCTTGACGTAATGTCTGTGATGTTAGAGAGCATTTCAAATATAACAGTTATGGCTAGAAACACAATTACTGCTGTCTATCGCGTTGCTCAGATTGTGGCATTCTTGCCAAATATATTGTATCAAAATAAGGCAAGGCTGTTTCTGTCTCAAGTAGTATGCTTGACATCTATGATTGAAATTATTTAACACCGTATATTTATTTCTCTGGCTTAGGCTTTCCCTGAGGCTTTGTTCCATCAAATACTGCTCACCATGGTCTCTCCAGACCATGAGACAAGGCTTGGGGCACATCGTGTATTTTCGGTTGTACTTGTTCCATCATCTGTTTGCCCTCCTAGTAGCTCTACTACCAGCTCCTCAACTAAACCTGCTGATTTTCAGAGGATGCTGTCTAGAACTGTTTCTGTGTTTTCTTCTTCGGCAGCTCTGTTTGAGAAGATGAGGAAAGAACAGTACTCCCAAAAATTTTCAGATCAAACAGATGTAGTTTTAAATAATGGCGAAGTAAAGCTCAACAGTCCATCCATGCTGAAACGGCTGACATCCAGTTATAGTCGAAATACTAGCACAAGGAGATGTTCAATGCCTGTAACCATGGGTAATTTAGAGAAGGGACCGGTACTTGAACCTTAGATACTATGAGTATTTCTTTTAAAACCATACTGAAATACTATAAGGTTGCTATACTTCCTGACAATATCCACTTACAATGCAGAAGGGGATCTCTCTTAAGTTGAAAAGCCGACAGATCAGCCTCTTGTTGTCTTCCATCTGGGTGCAGGCAGTCTCTCATTTGAACACTCCTGGGAACTATGAAGCACTTGCCAACACATACAGCTTGGTCATATTATTTTCAAGAAACAAGGTAATTTTCTCACCCCAGATATTACTATGCATTGCAAGCGCACTTTCCATTCTGTAATGACCACTGTATATTATCTTACTCATACTTTAAGACTCCTGAAATATTATCAACTCACGTTCTTCTATCTTTCAGTGTGTTTCTGATTATAACACCTCAAAAAATCTCTGTTAGATTACAATTTAACCTCCTCATATTCTCATCCACAAAAACTATGTCATCGACGAACATACACCTAGGAAACCTAATTGTTGATGTGTCTCTAATCTCATCCATGCATAAAGCGAAAAGAAAAGGACTTAAGGAAGAACCTCATGAAGCAGCCTACAAGGAAATAAATTCTCCACTGCTACCGGTACTATATATCACATTCGTCACTGCTCTAACTTACACATAGTCAATAATATTGATATATCTAACAAAGATATTTCTCTCTAACACTCAGTATATTACTTTCCATGGATAACAAAATCGTAAGCTTTCTTGTAGTCAATCAAATTCATTTGAAAATCTTGTTTCTTTTCTTTCTACTTTTCCATCAATATCCTAAGCAGGTAAATGACCTTGAAAGTAGATCTTCTTAGCATAAAATCGAACCCCTTCCCTGAGATCTTAGAACTAAACCTTAATCTATGTACTACCAATCTCTCAAATAATTTTATTGTACGGCTTGTGATCTTAATACCTTGTTACTTGTATGAAATGCCCTTTATTCTTATGAATAGGCATCATGACACTTCTCTCCATTCGCCTGGCATCCTTTAAATCTTTAATATCTCGATCCTCATAGGATGATCGTGTCTAACATAAAATACTGGCATCATTTAGACACTTGTACACTTTGGTACGAGTTCTATCCGGACTACTTACTCTTTTCATTTCCATCCTCTTCATATCCTTTCACTTTTGAGGCCACTTATTCTCCTAGTATATTTAGCATTCTTATCCATGATGTAGTTTGTCAAATCTCCAGGATCCACTTTATTCCTTTCACTAAATAGTTTGTCAAAATAATTTCTCCATCTTTCTGTGAACCCTCGATAAACAAGCTCTTTGGTTTTCATCTTTAATGCACTTAACTTGGTTTAATGTCTTCTTCCCTTCTTCGTTTTGCTGAAATATCTTGCAAATATCTTTCTTTGTATTCTTGGTCCTATGACAATTGACACGTTCTCTTCCAGCCATGATCTGGGATCATCCTATTGACTTCCCTGTTAGCTAATACGTCTAAGGGTTCTCCACATTTAAGTTCACTAAAAATATTTAGTTTTCTCTTATTGCATTGTCAAAGACATCTAATGTCTCTGAAATGAGGAAACACTAAGGTTTTGTCTAAAGAAATGCTGTTGAGAAAGGGCGGATAGATGCTAAAGAAAGGAAAAAAAAAAAGAAGTATGCACTTATATTGGTGCACCCGTTGTGGAAGCAAGACAGTATGACACAAACATGTATTCTACTTTTAGAGAACTTTAAAGAGTTTCAGTTTATTTCTTTCTTTTTATTTTTCCTGTTACATAGTTTGATTTTTCCAGCAGTCATATAGTATGCACAGTGGCAGAGCTAGAAAGAAAAAAATTTAAAGGGGCAATATAGATGTATTATGTATATAAAAAAATAAAAATTCTACATAGATTTTAAAAAAATTTCAAAATGTTGCGGGGGTGGTCTCTAACNNTCCTCTACCCCCCCCCCCCCCCCCCCCCGGCTCCGCCCATTGATTATGTATATTTATCATCCTCAAAACAGCTTGCGAAGTGCTAACAAAAGTGTAACTTTCACAGATTGTTGGAAAAGCTTAGGATGCAACATATCATTGTACCTAGTTAGCAGGCTTGAATAGTTGGCCTATATATATTTATATAAAGAACATAGTTTCACTTCATCTGTACATATTTTCCTGTCATTCAGATCCTAATTTTGGAAGTCATCCATGTAATTGTAGTAATGAGACTTGAATTAGATTTCTCATTTCCGAAGAAGAACCGCAAAGTACATGAAAATTTTGGCTTTGGAGATGAGAATGAAAAAGGCTACACAATTTGTCTTGTTGAACCACTTGATCTTAATGGTTGAGCTGTTTTAAAAGGCATAAATATATTATTTAAAGCCCAACACGTGCACAATTCATTAGAAGAATGGAGGAATGAGTCCACATATATTTCATTTAAATATTATTTTCAAATGGAACTTTGGGATTTCTTTTGATTTGGTACCCGCAAATACATATCAAGAGAGTTTAATAACTTCATGGACCAAATTATAGTCGTATTGATATCTTCCTTATTCTGAGTTAGATAGGTTATTATGTTGTGATTTCAGATTATTTTTGATGAGAGCCTACCTGCTTAATATAGGTTAATGGTGCTTGATATTGTAGTGTTGTTTCAAGAAATGGGCCATCATTCTTACAGATTTATACTTAGAGATTGGAGTAGCCCTCAATCTAGTCTCTTTTGCCACCGCTTCCCCAGTCTCTCATAACTGGGTTGATTGTAATTCGATATTTATTGTGCTGTTTATACGGTGTGATATTTCTTAATATATATTTGAATGGGTTTAAAAAAAATACCAAAAGGTGTTTGAGTTGATACAACAAGATATAGAACCTACATGATGAACTACAAATAAATTTTAAGAATGCAGGTTTGAAGGAAGTATTTGGGATATAGACATAAATAGTGGTGACTTGGTTTAGAATGAGGTGACTTAAGTGTATTTTGAAATGTAGCAAATGAGACTAGGAGAGTTGACATAGGATTGCAATGAACAAAAAAGGAGATTGAGAAAGAAAGAGAAGGGAAGAGTAGAAAGAGAAGAAAAGGAAGACTTCAAGAGAGAGGAAATATATTTATCCAATTCATCAAAGTCTACGCATTACAATGAAAAAGCCCCCTTTATATAGGACAAAGAAGCTAAAATCAAAAGAATTTCTAATAATCTAGAACCTTAACAAAATGTTACAAGTAATCTAATCTAAAAAAATATAATTTAAATGAAGCTCTACTTTAAAATCATCTTTATTCTTATCTTCATTTCCCATCAAGAGTTCAAGAGCAGAAATGCACTTAAATAAGAAATTGGTAGTAGCACAGTTCCATCTTGGATAAGACTGAAATAGAATTTCTATGAACTTATCAAAATATGAAAATGAGGCTGTCGAGATGTATAAGTTAACCTAATGGGAAGGCAAGAGAGCAATTTAGGATTCCTGAGTGGAAATATATGAATAGTCATTTAAATATCCCAGAGCAATGATCTAGAGAGAATTGTTTATAAGATATATCAACGAAGGGAAAAGAGAAGTAGGAATTTAAACCAAGTTAACTATATTAAGGATGAGAATCAAGAGTTTTTTTTTTTTTTTAAATTTAAATCCACTGGTGCTTTGGTGGGAGCTTGGCAGACCATAGCTGTAGATAAATAAATAAAAGGAATAAAATAGGGAGAGGAACATAGATCCTTACCTCCATAATTTCCGGGAGGAATATTAATTACTCTACTGAATACGAAATATTTATTTACACCACAAGAATATTGGTTATGGAAGTAAGGGACGGTTGAACAGGATAGAGATGAGAATGGAAATTTGTTCACATGGAATCATCTAAAGTATGAATATATGCAGGTGATATGAATAGAAAGCTGCTTGAGCCTATTTTATAAAGATAAAAAAAAATAAGAGTTCAAAAAAATTTCAATCATAACATGAAAGGTTGGGGGGGTTCCCGACTATGGAGTTTCTTCTTTTCTCCTTTGATACAACCAGCACGCGAAGTTATTGTTGTAAGAGAGATATTTTTGTGTATATAAGGTCAAAAGAGAAGTCTATAACCGTTTCATGCTATCCCATAGCCTTTTTTGCTTTCTGAATCTCACTTGGCAGAATCTGAAATCTTGTATTGATTTCTCTCTGTTTTTCTATTAAATTCACCTCTATTTTAGATGCTCTTATCTTTGCTCCTGTGAAAGGTGTCCCTTTATCATATACATTACTTTCCTGTACTCGTGAACATGAATCAGATTAAGATCACGAATCACAGTCTTGGTTATGATTTTCTTTGCCTACCTTGTAATGCTGCCCTCCAATGTTTTCATGTAGAAATCCAGTATCGATATTCTTATTCGAAGTTTTCAGCTAGCATTTTCCTTAAGGAGCATATCTCTCCGAGGAGGTAGGTTCTTATGGTTTCATTTGAATTTTAGTATGTTTTGTTTCTGTTTTGTCTAAATGAAAGCATTTATTTTCTTTGGGAAAACAATGAAGTATGAAAAAATTGTTTATTGACTTTCTTTGTTTTCATTTTAACTACATACAAAATTGTGATTAGTATGCTATTTGGTCGAGCAATTGCAGAAGTTACAAAATGAGGCTATAAATTTTCATCCATTTTACCATGTGTCATCCCAAATGAACCCTCATCTTACCTTATCCCCCTCCTTCCCCATGAACTCGACAGTTACATATTACTTGTTAGTGGCAAGTTTCTTCCCTCTCCAAATTATCACTCGTTAAAACTGAGAAACATTGAGTTTGCAATTTAAATGGTTTTCTACTCATCATATGAACAGTTGCAATTACTATGTTAGATTTAGCTTGATTAAGGAGAACCTCTGATCCTTGTGCAAGATAAATGAAGGACATCAAATTTTCCTTTTGTCAGGGGATTACTCACTCTGGCACATTTCTGTTCTGAACATATAGATAAACTCCTATAGTTTTGTACAAAATCTAGCAAAACATTGATGTCCCTTCTTTTATTAACTTGACAACGTTTATTGTCTTGACCAAAAGTTGAGTTCCCTAAATCAATCTTATTTCTCATGCTCACAGGACCACTTCAGCCATCTCGTCGCAGGTCTCTTTTCACCTTGGCAACATCTATGATACTTTTCTTATCGAAAGCCTACAACTTTATCCCTCTTCTCACTTCTGCCAAGGCTGCTTTGACGGAGAAAACAGTATGTTCAGCAGCATTAGTTTGTGACCTGTGCTTAGCATAGGCTTGTTCACTAGATGCACAATGGTTCAAGAAATTTTAAGCATAGATAATATTATGTTTGACCAATGACCAGTTTACCAGGAGCAAAAAGCTCACCTAACCTAGAGAATGCTTCAACAGGTTGATCCTTTTCTCCAGCTGGTAGATGATAGCAAGTTGCAGGCTAAACTAGTGGATCCTAAGGTGAATGCTTATGGATCAAAAGAGGATGACGAAAATGCCCTAAAGTCTCTTTCGGTAATTAAAATTAGTGAGGATCAATCTACAGAATGTTTTGCTTCCAAGATTGCGAAGAATTTGGGGAAGCTATCTAATGTATAATTTTTTACCTGTTTATATGCTCTACACCATTTTTATCCTATAGTATGGTCCCCATTCAACTTTTGAGTTCTACCGCACAGACTGAATCATCAAATATAAAGGAGCAATTGCTTAAAGATTTTCTTCCTGATGATGTTTGTCCATTGGGTGCTCAGCTAGTTACAGAAACCCCCGGGCAAATCTACCAATTAGATATGAATGAAAATGAACATTCTGAGAAGGTACTTAACATTCAGAAATTACGGTTCACTTTTATCCTTTTAGATACCTTATTTATTTACTTATACTGTAAATCAGCAGGCCGAGTATCCAATGTTTACAATAGATGATGACTGTCCAACGGATTTATTGGTAAATCAGACAGATCCCTGCTCCCAGCTGACAATAGAAAGTCCCTGTCTCCTGAGTGTAGATCAATTTATGGATTCGGTATGTTAGCGTTTCAATTGGTTTATTATTTGCCTGTCTCTTTAAAGTTATTCTCGTTCCCGTTCAGACGAAATCTTTATGGGGGAAAATCAGCCAAGTTACAGCTCTTCCTCTTGTATTAGTTTTCATTATGACAAAATGAAGCACATAGTACCTTCTCTTTCCATTATTAAGTGTCTTTTAAATTTGTTTCTTATTTATTACATAAAGCACATATGATGCTTTTAGTAGGAGATACGAAGATATCTAGAAATCCTTGCATCAGAGAATGACAAGCACAATAAATATACCAATACGGGTTATAGGCATTTAAACACTGTTATTTAGGAGAAAGTGCCCCAATAAAAGTAAATTGTGTTAGATAAGGACTAAAATGAAACAAAAGTTTGAGACTGAAAGATGGAAGCTGTGATTTGCTTCTAGATTTTCACCTTAGCTCATTGGAGAATATGGTCGTTCAAGTACCACAACAAGAAATAAAACCTTATTGCCATGAAAAGATAATCTTCTTTTAGGTTCTTAATTAACTTTGGGAATTATGCTCAATCAAGAAGTTATTTTTTTATGGCGTGTGAGCATAGATTCTAAGTATCAGTTGATGGACTGAACATATTCAACCCTCAGCAAGTATAACAGTTGAACCATTCTATATTTTTTGGCAGATCTTCTATTGTTGGATTATAATTTATGTAAGTGTACAACAATAAGTTCATTGCAGACTTAAAGCTGCAAGAATCTTTACAATACCTATAGTTTCCATTGGGACATTAAGCATTGAACTTCAAAGTTTTGCTATGTATTTGGTTTTACCCTGCTACATCAGTGATGTAAAATTGAATTAACATTTCCTAAAGAAGCTACTGTACCTACTTTTTTTTTATAAATTTGCTGGTGAAATTATTGAGTGAATGAAATATAATGTTTTGTATTACAATGTTATAGAATCAAATCTCCAATGTCACCATATAGGAGAACTAAAAATTCATTGATTATTTAAGTTTTGCCAGCCAATATGAAAGCAATTTTTTCCATTAGCTTGCAACTGTTTATATGTCGATAGTTTCCTAGAGTGCTGATACATCTAGCGTCAATTTTTCTCTCTTTTGTTTTCTATCTGTAATATATACTTAAGGAAGCTTGTTTTCTATCTGTGACATTTATGTAAGGAAGATGGTTTTAGAAGTCTGGCCAACTCCGGATCAGATTCATTTTCTTAAGTCATTTTATTCTCTTATCCAAATTGATTTTGCTTGGCAGTTTCAAAGAGTGTGTTATCTGGTTTAAAATTTGGTGATCCTCGGGTTCTGATACTCATTAATTCTACTTCTGACATTAAGTTGGTTGCTCTAATCCAAAATAGCACAATAACTGTTTCATACTCTTTCTTTTTGGTTATGTAAATGAAGTAATTTCGCTTATTTCACTTCTCACAAAGAGTCTACTTCATTATGCTTCATGTTCCATGTTACTACTTCATTTGCTGAGGATGTTGGGTGAAAATGGAACTATATTTTTTACTTGGAACTGGGAATCAAAAGGTTAACTCTGGGAAGCGTTGAAGAACTTAGATATTTAGTCCAATGCTATATGGTGTTAGAAAACTACATGGTTCTTAATGGATTTTGAGAACTGTGTGAATAATTGAGAATTATGAGCTGTATGAACTGACCCTCTTATTCTTGCAATCAGTGCTCGGATAAATAGCTGACGACAAACCTTAATCATTACAACTTACTGAAGATTGACAATATATGTCTATGACACCAACCATTAAATTGGGTGTTAAAACTTTTCTGGAACTCAGAAATTTGGATACATTTTGATAGCATCGCATCATTTGTACTGAATGTGTTTCCTAAAGTCACTAAGTTGATGTTGTTGCAGATGTTGGAGTCAACAAAGCAGGTTGGACGGTTTTCTTTCTCGGATCCCTCTCACATGGCATATAATGATATGGCAAGCCAGTGTGAGGCTCTTCAGATCGAAAAGCAGCAAGTAATGTCAAATTTTATGAATGCACAAGTGATTCAAGAGAATCCAGTCAGCTTCTCTGGCCAGGATGACGCCCAGGCACTTGACAATCCATTTTATGAATCCGGATTTTTTATGGTGAGTTATACCTGAAAAGTAGACTATAATTACTTTATGAACATTTGCCGAATTATACAGTCTTACTCTCCCTGAGTTTGTTATGTTGCGAAAGTAATATTTTATGATGAGTTAAAATTGTCAAATACATAAGATTCCATCCATTATTTTGTGCAGCATTTCCTGGGGATTTTAACTGAATATATTTTGCAGACACCATCCATTGGAACTATTCCAATGACATGTCCATCCAAATTTCAGCATCAGCCCGATTCCTTCCTCTTGCCAACTTCATGTCCATATGACAACTTTTTGAAGGCGGCTGGGAGTTGATATTATTTGGTTGCAATTTATCGTGAAAGGTTTACAGTAGATTTTTTTTTTAATTTTTCATTTTTTAACAGTTTCGGGTTATTCATCAGTCATTTGTGTTCATCGTTTGTCTTGGATGCCGTTTCTTTCACTTGAAGAGCTGCAAATCAATCGTATAAAGCATTGACGGTGTCCCCTCAAGGCCTGGTGGTTCTGCACTCTTGATAGTTGCAGTTAGAGGGAAGACTTGGTATCTTTCAGATTTTTGAATGTATAGATGTACAAGTGATGCTACCAGATAAACTATATGATTGAACATCGAAAAAGGCAGTTTTGGCAAATCAATAGTGAAAGGAAACTTGAACAAAGAGCACTCTTTGTTTTCAGATTAGAAAGGCCAATCTGAATTGCTATTTAACATAGAAATAACTATATGCTTCTGTTCTGTTCAATGATTCAATCGGACAAGCTGCAAACCACAGAAGGCTTGTACACAACTAGACATTGTAAATGGACAATAAACTTACAAATTGGCAGGATCATAACTGACGACACTACCCAAATAGCAGCAGCACCACCACCACCACCACCACCAACAACAATAATAATAATAAAAGATGAGAACCCATAATTCCTCATCTCAATTCATATAAGAATCGGAATAGAAAAGAAAGAAAATTATTACTATCGGAGAATAGACATCCATGCACAGTAAGCACAGACAATCTTTTGTGACATATACACATATACAGCAAATGAGAGGCTCATTAGAGTTATGTCTTTCCAATCACCCTTCTGCTTTGGACTCAAATTATCCATCACCACCCCTCCAAGTTTCTCCATACCAAAATAAAGCTGCTGCACTATTCCCTTATTCTTTTCAGTACTTTCCTTCTTCGTTTTCGCATTAGACGGATCGCGGTTTTGGCTACAAGCTGAGATGAATTTTCTTGATTTTTTTATGGAATTGAGTTGATGATCTGGAATTGGACATAAATAGCCTATTGATAGAGCAGCCATGGAGGACATGAAAAAGGGTTATAGTATGGGAATTTTTGAAGTGGATTAATCATAGAAATGAATGATTTGGGAAGAAGAAAAGTGCATTTGACTTGATTTGGAGAAGAAAATATCTCCTCTGGAAAGAAAGTGCGTAAAGAAATGGATAAGGCAAGTGTATGGGTCTCCTTTTATGACAAGGCAAGGTATGCAAAGAAAATATCTCCTTTTTGGACTTACACAAATGTTCTTTTGGTTAATTTTGCAAACTCACAAACGGTCACTGAAGTTACGTCAAAATTACAAAACGGTCACTGGAGTTTAAAACTTGCACTAACGATCACCGAAGTATCATCCGATTTCAGTAATGATCACTGAATGACCTTTTTCATTTTAATTAGAACTTAATGGACCAAAATAGTTGAAACTTGAACCTTAAGGACCTAAATCGCAAATTTGACAATAAAACCTCCAAAAACCATTTCTTTTTGTAAAATTAACCCATATAAGGTGATT
>CAIGRT010092823.1:0-10237 GCA_903798405.1 Fraxinus platypoda
TTGAATGCATTGCTCTATTTATAGAGTAAATTTCTAACAAACTAACTACATAACAAACAAGAGAAGGATCTAGAAGAAGCATCTACTAACAAATAGGAGAATGATCTAGAAGAAATATCTAATATTGGAATATTCCAACATAAGTTATGCAGAATAAGTGTGTTTTCACTTATTTTACAGTAAAACTGTTATATATTGAGATGAATTCTATTCAGATAATTGCATGTTTGAGAAAAATATTAAAAAAATATTAGGTGGTTTATAGATTAGCTAAAGATTTCCCTTTACATTCTAGATGCCAGAAGAGGTTGAATGCATTTCCCACACCCTACAATCAGCATTAAATGTTAAAAGAACAAAAGTCTTATCCCCAGTGAACTTGGAGTCAGCTATATGAACTTAAATATATAGTAAACTATCATCTTTTTCAACTTCATCATGCCATATTATTTATTCGGTCTAGCTCTTCATGTTCTACTATTTTATTGGAATCACATCCTTCTTGCAAACGAGTCTTGTTTGGACTCTCCATAAGACACTGACCATCTAAGTTGTCTTTTCTTAAATTATGTCAATTAATGTCACTTTTGTTGTTGGACTTAACTTGCGTGGTTCATCTGCCAAACCTAAACCGTGATTTAAATTGTGAGGGCTTACTTTGACACTCTTGCAGGATCATTCAGGAAAGGCAATAAGAATATGTGACTTCTTATTGAACAATATGGTGTGGGACCGCAGTTGGATGTTACATCAAGTAGATGACAGATTTGTTCCGGATTTATAGGGAAGTTTTGAGATTTCATTGATTTTTCCCTGTTCCAAACAAGCGTTGGCGATAAAATTAAATGTACATACTCTAAATGTGACAATATAAGGCTTCTGGAAGGAGATTTCATGAAATTTTATGTTTACAAAAATATGTTTACTAGTGGTTATACATAGTGGAATCCACACAGGGAACCATTCATTATCAGTGGATCAGATTGTGGTCAATTCTTAGCTCCACAGGTTAAACCAAAGTATACCCATCAAACAATGCTAATGTATGCAACGGGACCAAAAATGTAGAATAATTTCATCAATGAAGATCGGGATGCTCTTGAAGAACATGCCCCAAATCAACATGCAGAAATATCTTTAGACTATTCGAAGAGCAAACAAACCTATTTGGCCAGGTAGTAGCAAGCACACCAAACTTTTGATAGTGGCACGGCTCTTGAATTTGAAGTCTGAATCTAATATGCTTATAGTGTGTTATGATCGCATGTTGTCTGTAATTTATAATTTAGGAAGTCTGCTAGAATGTAACCAGTTAGAAGTTAAGTTCTTAAAACAAAGAAAATGTTACCTAGTCTTGGCCTAGGTGTCGAGAAATTTGTACGTGCGTCAATGATAGTATGTTTTAGCCCACGTACAAAGAGAAATTTGTAGGGCTGATGCAAGCTTCTTTTGTTTTATTCTCATTTTATATGATATAGCTTTATTTCACATGGTTTCTTCTTTTAGAAATCTTAAATGCGAGGCTTCTGAGTAGATCGTCTTGAACTTGAAAGTATCTCTGTATGAGTCCAAAGTGAAGGTATGTATGTGCATAGGTTTTAAGCGTCTCGTGGAAAATCCAATTATTGATCTTATTTCTGGATGACCATGGTCTCAACTTACGTCGTAACTCAAAAAAAAAAAAACACTTGTTTGCAATAAGGATCCTAGCAGCATATGGATTTAGTTTATGTTGCTCAGCTATTTGGAGTGTTATCTGCCTCTATACTGAATCACATAATTAATTTGCACTTCATTTCTGCTCCTCATTATCACATGTTCCCTAATCTTACGATGTGCTAATTTTATTTGCCAGGTACTTGGAGTCTTTTGGTAATTGTTCTTAATAGAACGCAAAGATAGATGTTGCAGTAATGCATGTGATGAGAATGTTT
Source organism: Fraxinus platypoda (assembly GCA_903798405.1). NCBI lineage: Eukaryota > Viridiplantae > Streptophyta > Magnoliopsida > Lamiales > Oleaceae > Fraxinus > Fraxinus platypoda. Next base: position 1,935 of record CAIGRT010092823.1, read on the forward strand.
GTCAATTACATAGTTTATATTGTGGAGGGCTACCCTTGCAGACTATTCGTTTCTCAATATTTCTTATCCTCTACTTGAACCCAATGAAATAAAGAGCTCCGCAAACTTTTATTTTGGCATATTCCTTAATGCTCTTCAGTCTCACGTGGTCGATTGCCAAGACATTTTTAAGAAGTTTTTCTATTGTTTTGGTGGGGACTGCGGAATTTAAGGCTTGTGATTCTCTTTATGTTTCTTTATACTAAAGTTTTATGCATTTTATATCTATTCTCATGTTGCTCATTTCAGCTCTCTGGGCCAAAACCTCAAAATGAGCACTTCTGTTCGAGAGATTCTTTGTGCCAATTCCATCTCCATCATGGGTTGGTGGTGATTCCATCATTACCATTAAACACCTTCTACTTTCTAACAGCATATTTAATACACAACACTCGATAGTACTAGACGGTACAATGGACAAGGTTTCTTAACACTGTTCAGTCTGTTTTGCACATTTCCAATAAAGAATTTCAAGCAAATTCGCTTATATTTTTTAATTTATGCTCGTCTCTCATTGTTGTTTCAACATATATCCACCTAAGATCGCTTCTTAGTGTCTAACACATTTTTCCTACAGAAGTTGTAGAATTTTGGTAGGAAATGGCTAAGCTTGCTTTTGTTTAATGTTAACAGAAATATTTGCCGTCTATCACTTTAAGGGTAGAAGAGATGCAAGTGAAAAGGTGAGATGCAGAGCAATGGATGTCCCTCCATATGCTTCCTGATAATTTTTTGAGACGGATTAGACGATATGAGCAATACAAATGGCAAGAAACCAGAGGCGTTGAGGAAGAATCTAAGATTCATAACCTGCCCAAGGACTTAAGAAGGGATATCAAGCACCATCTCTGCTTGACATTTCTGACGAGTAAGTTCACTTCTATCACTACTATCGAGTACTCTTTATTCAAGTTTGGTAAATAGTACTGCAAGATATTGTGCGGGGTAACATGCATGGTTTTAGCTTGTTTTTCTTCTGTAATCATATCGACTATTTATTAAAGGTACCAATGTTTGCGAAAATGGATGAGCAGCTGTTGGATGCAATGTGTTATCGTTTGAAGCTAGATCTCTACACAGAGAAGAGCTTCATAGTTTGCGATGGAGATCCAGTTGATGAGATGCTCTTTATTGTGTGTGGATGTGGTAATACATTGACCATGACTACTAATGGTAGTAGAACTAGTTTCTTCAACTCTGATTATCTCAAGGCCAGGGACTTTTGTGGAGAAGACAGCAAGCATATTCAGCAGGCAAGTTCTAAAATCAATTTTATTATAATGTCTTCTAATTTTTATATGTTTTTTGTAAATGGCTATAATTTTTTATCCTCTGATCCTGCTCCCAAAAGATTAGTAGGGACTAATCCGTAATCTGAAACCCGAGAGCAATAATGAATGAAACGAAAAACAGAAATACGCAAACATAAATACAAAAATCCTATCGTGATTCACCCTCAATGTGAGAGTTATGTCCATTCACCGCTACTTTAATGGAGGAGAATTACAAGGTCACATTACACCTATCCAAAAAGACAGCCCCTCGGATTCCTATTATGACGTAGAAAATTATGGCGTCTTTATACAACTATATGAATTCCCATTATACATACTATGTTGATCTGCTGTTGAGGGGATATGTGAACATTAATGGTTCCTTGAATGTAGTATTTCAGTGGAAGTTTATGAAGAAAATGAGCATGACTCTGGTGTTTACATAATTGCTTCTGGTTTTATTCCCAGGAGTGGAGGACATGGGCAGCCTGCTTAATCCAAGTATCATGGCGTTGACATTGCAGGAAGATGATTGAGAAACCTTTGCAAGAGGCAGAAGATAGAATGCACGAGGCCTTGGCAAAAGAGGGTGGGAGCTAACCTAGCCTCGTTGCCACCATTTATGCGTCAAAATTTGCTGCCAATATACTTTGGTTTCTTGCGCAACAATCATCCACATAATGTTAAATTATTACCCCGATTACCTATCACAAAATTACCTCCTATGCTACTTCAGAAGCTAGCCGAGCCTGATTTTAAAGCAAAGGACTATTCATATGGAGTGTATGCTTATAGATGACATTGCATTGCACAGTGGTATCCTATTAGAGAACCGGATGTGTCACATAATAATGGTTTGCCTCATTTTCTTGTGCAATAGCATCAGTTGTTACAATTTTTGAAGAAGTAAAAAAGTTTTACATAAAAAAATGATCCCCGTAAGAAACCCATCGCTAATAGCAAAAGAAATCTTCCACACAAAATTCCGTCGGTATTGGGGTAATTTTTTCTTGAAACTATAATCTGTCATTTTGATAAATAAAATGTGTTGGCATATAAAGCTTCCAATTTCTCATCAAATCGAAAACTGAAGAAGATTTCAAAATATTGAAAGAATTTGAAATTCTACTGTATTTGAATCATCTCTATTAGTTATAGTACAAGTCAAAGTTATTCCAGAACAAAACAACATTAAAAACTTGGACAACAGTAAAAACAAGAGTAACTATTTCATAAACAAAAACTGGATAACTCTGAAATAAAATTTGAATACATGACTACTATCTGTACTTCGAAATACAAATTTAAACACATCTAATTCAAAATTTTCCTACGCTAATCAGTACTAGATCATGCCCAAGACAGTGAACTTTCAGACACAGACAGCATGTCTGGGTCTCGTGCATATTGTCTTCTACACCTCGGAGACGATACTCGGGCCACAGCCGCTGCTACTGCTTGCAGCATCATGATCGATGGCCTTTCTTGCCGCTTTCTTGAAATTTAAAGCCAAATGGAATTGGGAATTTTGGCGATATCCCCACAGTTGAATCCAATCACCTTCTTCCAATTTGTTTGCTTCCACCAGTTTACTCCAATCTTTTTTAAGCACAACCATTTTCAGGGTACCCCACCTCCTCATGTGCAACATATAGTATTTACCTTTCGGATCAATCGTAAGAATTTTGACACTGCCTTGGTTAACTTCTACTAATTCTCGCTCCATTTTTGTCAAGAATTCCATCACTTTTTCTCTGTTATGAGAAAGAAAAATCCGATTCTGATCAGACTTAGTATCAGAACTCGTGAGCCTTTTTTGGTACAAGAAAATTGGCACCGTCCCTCCATTCAATCCTATTTCTCGCAAGATTTCGGGAAGAAGTGGTTCTGGACGAGGCTCCGGCTCATTCTGTACTTGGCTACGAATACTCGTAATTTTTCCGTTGCCCTTCCGCTTTCTATTTTTCTGAAGAGTTACGGCAGATTGGGGCATTGTTTGGCCTGAATAAGGAACAATAGCTAGAATTGGTTCAGGGTTTATAGCATGAAAGGTTCTTTTAAGATTTGGGTTTGAGTAAAGCTTTTGGTGGTGGGTTTGAGGCGGCACTGACGGTGGTGGTGGTTGATCATGAAGAAGAAGATCATCAAAGAGGCTAAGTGAAACTACCTTCTTCTTCTTCATTGAAAACACGTTAGGAATAGGAAGAGGAAGATGAAGATCTTCATCATCGAACAGATTAAAAGAAACACTCTTCTTCTTCATCATCATCGTAGACATCACTGAATTTTTGTATATCTATCTAGGAATCTCTCTCTCTTAACTATCTTGTTTGCAGTAAAAAAAATTCTGTGTAGAACTGATTGCGGGTGAGTTCACTCTTATATAGATGTGTGTGATAATCAAATTCCAATTTGGAAGTGGAACTCACAAAACCCCTGAAACTCCTTATGGAAATATTTTTTGATCAAAATAAGGAAATATTTTTCATGTTACCATATATGTTCTCTCCCTAACGGTAAAATTGGAAATAATTAATGCTAAATTGTCCATCAGAATATTACCTATTTCCAAATTACCTCACCTCCTAATGCCATCACCCGCCCGAATTTCTTTTGAATTCTCGCCCAAATTTAGTACCCAGTGAATTTGTAAAATTAAAAAATTTCATTGGACAAAACTTATAATTGGTATAGAATAAATAATAGAAAAATGTTTGTTCTACGTCACCCTTTGTCTTTTTGAAATTTATAAGGTGTTAAAAAGAAAGGTAAATACAAAGATTGTGTCAATAGTGATATTTTTCCTCGGTTTTCTGCTACAAACTCCCCGGTACGTAAAGTAAGTGTTCATGATGTGTTGTCACGTGATTCAATATAAGAAATAATGTAGAAGATAATGTACATATAGCATGATTGAAACATTTGAAAGTCCTTCGCAAAAATAATAACCATGATAAACATATACACAGGTGCACGTTCTTAAGTAATGATAAGCAGTGACGGAGCTAGCACCCGACGAGGGGGCGTTGCTGTGCGTGGACTTCGTCGGAACTTTCAATAGTCATCGCGGCCGGGTGCCAGTTGCAGAGACAGAGCGATGTGGAAGGAAGAAGGCGAGGGAGGGAAGCAGTAATTGCCAATTAGCTTCTTTTTTTTTCTCTCTTTCTTTCTTAGTTGTAGCCCTTTTGTATGGGCTCATAAGTGATGGCCTGATGGGCCTTAAAAAAAAACTAGGCCCAATCCATGGATATATCATATGCGTGTAGCAGTACTCACAAGTCACGCAATTGCAAACCCTCATTCTCCTGTTCTCCACCTCATGGCTTCTATCGTGCAATTTGTGAAGGGAAGCAGTACTCAAGCAGTTGTTGTTGCCAACGTCGTCGCCGATCGAGCAGTGAGCGCCTTTCTCTCCCTCTCTGTTTTTTTTTTTTTGGTTTTTGTTTTGTGTTCTGTCATCTGTGTGAAGTCGTCGTCGATAGAATCTTGGATGGTCGGACCTCTTGTGAGCAGTGAGCGCCTTTCTCCCTCTTTTTTTTTTTTTTTTTCATTTGGTTTTTTGTTTTTGTTCCGTGTTCCGTCATCTGTGTTCACACTTCACATAATCATATAATTCACTTTTTTATTTATTATCTATGAATTATGATTTATGTTTTATGAGTTAATTGACAGAGAAACAAGAGTTGTGATTTATGATAAATAATTTATGTTGTATGAGTTATAATTTATTATTTATGAGTTTTGATTTGTAATTTGAGAATTTATGTTTAGGAAATTAGGATAAGTGAAAAAAAATTAATGGAGAAGATCTTGGGCTCAATTCAAAAATGTGTACTATGTTTTTTAATCAATTTTAATTGAAAAATAAATTGGGGCATTTGGCAATTTATGGAACGATTTTTTCAACCGAAACGAGAGTGCATACCTGGTTCTTCTAGTTCTAGTGGTGCATCTAGTCCCGCCACTGCTTCTAATCGATCACACAAGTTGTTAAATAACACAAAAAAATCTCGGGTTCAATTCAATGTGGATGATTTTGTATCTGATCCAAGAAAACGCCCCATATTGGGTCATATAATCCTAATATTAGAGATGATGCTACGATGTCATACTTATTTAATTAAATATTAATAAACGACCTTGCTATTATGATCGTTGATTGTCGACGGTCAATAGTTAACGATCAACGGTCAATAGTCAAAGTCCGCCCTATTTGAACTCCGATCCCGAATTCGCCCCTGGTGACAAGTGTTAAATTTACACTTATCAGTCACCAAAAGTGGCTTTTATGACTATTATTGTGAAATTGATACTTAATTATTAATATTTTTTATTATATTTGGAGAAAACTCGAATTGGAGCAAATATGGATCAAGAAAGATGAAATTGAATAAAATCTGCAATTTTAGGATCAAATTCCACTATTTAAAAATTGAAGGACTTAAATTGAATTGAAGAAGATAAGGGTTGTGCAATTAATTGGACTCGATGATTAAAATGTATTACTTGAAAGAATTGAGGCCATGAAGATAAATAATTCATTGATAGGTTTTTAGTTTTTGCAGACCTTTCTTCTATTGCTTCTAGGTGATCAGAAAATAAAGAAATTGTTAATATATTCAAGATAATTACGTATGAGTTAATTGTTCCAATGTTCACTAAACTTATGTTTATATCTTCAATTGCTCACTGAAATTTGAAATGTTGAGTTTTGACCACTAAACTTTGAAAAATGTTGGACGTTACTCACTAGCATAACATCCATTTAAAACCTCTAACAGAATTGATNAACTTATGTTTATATCTTCAATTGCTCACTGAAATTTGAAATGTTGAGTTTTGACCACTAAACTTTGAAAAATGTTGGACGTTACTCACTAGCATAACATCCATTTAAAACCTCTAACAGAATTGATGACGTGGCCGACATAATGTATATGTGTGGCATCTGTCAAACTGTCAGTGTGGCATCTGTCAAACTGTCACACTATTAAACTTTGAGATTGTCAAATTTTGATAACTAGACTTTGGAAAATGTTTTTAATTGTTCACTAAATTTTGAAAAATGTCTTCTACTGCTCACTAAACTTTAACGTGGTCGAATTTTGATCGCCAAACCTTGATATGGCCGAATTTTGGCCATTAAACTTTGAGATAGTTGAATTTTTGCCACTAAACTTTAAAAAAGCTTTCAGTTGCTCACTAAACTTTAAAAATGTCTTATAATGCTCACTAAACTTTGAGATAATCAAATTTTGACCAATAAACTTTGAAAAACATCTTCTATTACTCACAATAAATTTGGATTTAATTAAAGTTCATTGTTAAATTTTGGATTAAAATTTGAATTTAATTTAATTCTAACAACTAATTTAGTCCATGTTTGGTAAGAATTAAAATCTAGATTTTTATCAAACTCAAAGTCATTAAATTTAATCACATATTTATGGGATCCACAACTTTCTAACAAAATATAATAGCCAGTGTGTCCAATAGATTCTTATGAAGCCCCTGTTTGATAGTCGTTATTTAGAAAAAAAATATAATATTTTAAATAGTGAATTTTTTGAGAATGTGTGGTTAAAAAGTAAAAAAAAAAAAATTGAATTTACGTGCAAAATATTTTATTATATGAATATGTGGTTAAAAATAAGTATGTAGAAAAAAGAGTTCTTAAAAAAAAAAAAAACAGCACATCAAACCGTGGCTAAAAATGGTTCAGAGTGAAAGATACCTAATTTGACGTGTTATCTTTCAAATAGTACTCTTCTTTATTTTTATTATTTTGAGTCGACTTTTTCCATTCATGTAGAGGATTGTTGGAATATATGGGTATATAAAGATTGAAATATGCGAATTGAAAAGTCTCCAATGAGTGCAACAATTCAAATACAAAATATGCATAATGAAGAGTCATGCCCTTTAATAGTATGCGATCTAGATCACTAGATGATGACCCACTCTGAAATAGTGCGATCTAATGGTTAAAATTAATTTGTGTCAAAATGTGATCATTGAAAAAAGACAAATTAAAATTTATAAATTGGACCATCATAATTCAATTTTGTTCACTGCAATTCAATTCAATTGATTTCTAATTCCTTGTACAAATTATTTCAAAATAATTTACATATTGTTTTCAAGTTTTGTGTTCGATATTTTTTGTATTCGATATCATCCGATCTAGAAGAGTATAATAAAGCTTTGATTCGTGCAACAAAATTTTGGAATAAGCATTGTATTTTAAGGGAGAATCATTCATTTGATCATGTTAACATATCCTCGTCGTTTCGAAAAATTACAATTTTAAAAATTGTATATGTTTGGTTCCCATTTTTTAAAATTCATTTTTAACCACACATTTCATATAACCCGCAACTTTTATCAACATTTCAAATACATATTTAATCAACTTTTATTAAAATTTATTAAAATTTTGATTTTAATCCAAACCAAACAAGCTACTATAATCAAGTATAAATTATAATTTTGAGAAATTACATACGTTGTAATCGGATTTGCAAGTTACAATTATTACTATTTATTAAATATAGTAATTTTCAAAGAATTACAAACATGTCAAAGAATCACATAACTTGACACAAGTGATATTGAATAATATTACTCTTTTACAAATTATAACCAAAATTAATATTTTTCGGTTCACACCAACAATTTATCCATATTTGTGTAAAGGCTAAATAGCACAATACTCCCCAATCTCAATGCCAAACTGTTGAAAACCTTTTACCTTTTGGAAATAGCACAAAACGTCATTGTTTCAAACGTTTAGTATGGAATACCCCTTCTACCGTCCATTTTCTCAATAAAAATTTATGAAACAACGAATATACCCTCTCATTTAAATAAAACAAAAAGAAAAGAAGAAAAAATAGAAAAGTAATTATAATCATTATCCCAAAATTTTCAAAAAATTACAAAAGAGTCCCAAATAAATAATTAAAAAATCAAAAATAAAACAAAATATAA
>CAIGRT010092827.1:0-16951 GCA_903798405.1 Fraxinus platypoda
TCTTTTTCTTTTTCTTCCCTTTCTTCTTTATGCGCCGCAGGTCTTCTCTGTGCCTTTCTTTTCTCCTCCCGTGTACTGTGCGTGAATATATATATATATATAGGTTTATTTGAGTCTCCAATTAAAATTTTCAATGCAAATCTATTGAGGCCCATTTAACTCGAACTCATTTAATATAATATTTTTCTCCAAGGTTTCATCTTTGAATTTTGCCGTTATTCTCCACTTTTACATTCGTTTCTTCAATTCTTCATTAAATATAAAATTGTACCTACAAAATACAATATAACATAAATTAGGTAGAATTTTATTTAAAAGACAATAAAGGGTGTTTGAACCACATTATTTTGGAAGAATGTATTTTAGAATAGTAGATTGATGAAAAATACGTGGTTGAAAAATAAAGAAAAGTTATTGATGTGATGGAAAATATTATTTTATTGAAGAATGTGTGGTTGAAAATGAGTAAAATAATGAGAATGAAAATTTTAATGTGGCTCAAACAGGGGTAAAATATCATGATTTAGGACCTCCAATAAGTGTAAAAACTACAATTATCAATGATGTTGAGTTTGAAATGGGAAATAAGGTCATTAGGAATGTTTTCTTTGAAGAACTTCTTATTTCTCTTCCTAGTATTGCTATTGACAATGATCAGCTTCCTGGCATTGTTCTAGATGCAATCCAAGACAACGATGAAGTACTCCCTGATCAAAATCAAGAAGTTGCTCCTGAAGAGCAAACTCAACAATCTCAAAAGGAAGTGCCAATAAGGCGATTCACTAGAGAAAGAAAAAGTGCGATTTCAAGCATTATATAGTCTTTCTTCAAGAACTTGAGTTTGACATAGGGTAAATGGCAGATAATCCAATCAACTTTCGACAAGTCAATGAGAGTAAATTTATCTTCCCAGTGTTTTATGTCGATGACATACTATTGGCCTGTAGCAATATAGGCTTATTGCACAAAACTAAAAGATTTCTAATTAGGAATTTTGAAATGAAAAATCTTGGAGCACCTATTTTGTATTAGAAATTAAGATATATCGAGATTGCTCTAGGGTATTTTTAGGTTATCACAAAAGAATTATATCGAAAATGTTCTTACTAGATTTGGCATAAAAGATTGTGCATAAGGAGATACTCATATTGCTAAGTGCAATAAGTTTAGTCTCAATCAATACCTTAAGAATGAGATGGAAAGAAAACATCTGCAAACGATTCCTTATGAGTCAGCTAGAGTCTTAAGTATGAGTTCGGATCTAGGCGTTCATATTAGGAATGTTAGGCAGGTATATAGCGGTGGCAAAAAAGCTCGGAGGCTCGGCTCGGCTCGGAAAAAGCCTGAGCCGGGCCCGGCTCGGGCTCGGTGGAACCGAGCCCCACTTTGGGGAGTCGGCTCGAGCCCGGGCCGGCCCGTGGCCCGGGCGAGCCTCAATTAAAAAAAAAAAAATTTTTTTTTTTGAAGAAGCCTGCCTGCAGGCAGCTAAAGAAAAAAAAAAAAACCAAAAAATCCGAGCGGGCTCGGCTCAGCTCGGCCCGCTAAGGCTCGAGCCAAAAGCTCGGGCCGAGCCTCATTTTTTTTGGCCGGGCCCAGCTCGGCTCGGGCCGAAAAAAGCTCAGTCCAAAAAAGCTCAGGCTCGGCCCGAGCTTTTTTTTCCCGGCTCGGCTCGGCTCGTTGCCACCGCTACAGGTATATGAGTAACTTTGAAATGGGTCATTGGAAAGCAGCAAAACNTTTTGGCCGGGCCTGGCTCGGCTCGGGCCGAAAAAAGCTCGGTCCAAATAAGAGCCCGAGCTTTTTTTTCCCGGCTCGGCTCGGCTCGTTGCCACCGCTACAGGTATATGAGTAACTTTGAAATGGGTCATTGGAAAGCAGCAAAACGACATATGAGATATTTACAGAGAATAAAAGACTACATACTCACATATCGAAAGTCAGATCATTTGAAGATCATTGGATATTCTGATTCCGATCTTGTTGGTTGCCGTCACTAAAAGATCTACTTCAGGCTATGTCTACTTACTGGTCGAAGGTGTTGTTTCCTATAAGAGTGCTAAGCAGTCACTAATAACTCCTTCCACCATGGCAGCTAGATTCAAAGCTTGTTATGAGCCAACAAATCAGGCGATATGGTTGCGAAATTGTCATTGGGCTGCGAATTGTGGATGGTGTTGAAAGGCCACTTAATATTTTCTGTGACAATAAATCGGTAGTGCTATATTCAAATAACAATAGAAACTCTTCGAAGTCAAAGCATATAGACATTAAGTTTCTAATTGTTAAGGAGAAAGTTCAAAGTCATATAGTTTCTATAGAACATATAGGAACAAACTTCATGATTGCTGATCCGCTCACTAAGGTGGTACCACCTAAAATCTTTAACGACCATACTGTTCTTATGAATGTGGTTTCATGGGCGGACCTAGGGGGTCCTGGGGGGCAAGTGCCCCCCCCAAACTTTTGAGATTTTTTTTTTTTAATAAAATCGTGTTTGGTATCGATGAAATCTAAATTTTAATATAAATCTAAATCAAAATTAACAATTAATTTTAATAACATATTTCATGGAATCCATAACTGTTTAACTTTTATCAAAATTTACTAAAAATTTGATTTTAATCACCACCAAACCGGGGCAAAATCACAATATATTTGAATTTCGATAACATGTTAATTTTAAAAATTCTCTGACGATCGTACACTAATCGAATCTACAAATTGCTTATGTCATCTCAAAACTTATTTTGAAAACTACATTATGGGCATATCGAATATTCCAAACAGATATCGAAAATAGTTAAAAATAAGTTAAACGTGATTCTTAAAAAAAGACGTATAACTCGCACTTTTTTAAAATTCAATTATTTCATTAACATTTATTATTTTTGCGATACAAATTTCTAAATGTAATTTAATTTTATATGAAATGTGACATCAAAAATTTTCGAAATTTTACATCCGAAAAAGTCATATCCCATTTAAATTTTCGGATGTAAAATTACATGGGGTATGATTTTTTTGGACGTAAATTTTCGATTGTAAAATTTCTCATAACTTCTTTGCAAGTTCGATTGTGCTCCCCTAACTTTTAAGTTATGCGTCCGCCCCTGTGTGGTTTCATTTGATAATATGCCGATTTAGTGAGAGTTTGTGTTTGTTGGATGTTCTTTTGATTAGACTCATAGGTGTGATATTATATACACATTTATTTGCTTCAGAATGAAGTAGATGGTTTAAATTTTTTTACTTTGAATATATTCTTTTTGTATATGGTAGAAAAAACGAGGATCAAACAATGACAAAATTTGATAAGTTAAAAATTCATATTTAATAAAATAAATAACTTAAAAATAATTTAATTTACTTTTCAGCATAACCAAATATGCACTAACCAATTTTACAAAATGGATTTCAAAAGTACGAACGGATTCACTTAAAAATCGAGTAAACTAGGCCTCTGTTTGAGCCATATTATTTTTTCATTTTCATTCTTCTACTCATTTTCAACCACACATTCTTTAATAAAATAATATTTTCCATCACATCAATAATTTTTCCTTCTTTTTCAACCACACATTTTCCATCACATCAAAACAAAAAATGCATTCTTGGTGCAAAAATGTGCGCCAAACAGGGGCTAGAATTGGTTTTGCTCGATCCTTCGAGTTTTAAGCCCTTGTTTGACACCTATTTTGAAGAAGAATTTGATTTGGAATAGTGATTGATGGAAAAATGCGTGGTTAAAAAGTAAGGAGAATTTTTGGATTTATGTGTAATATTATTTTATTGATAGAATGTGTGGTTGAAATGAAGAAAGAAAAAAAAAATGAGAATGAGAATGAGAAAAAATGGATGTCAAGGGCTAAATCATCAAATAAAATTAACATTTGATAGAAGATAATATTTTGCTTTCTTGTCTGTATTCTAATCCTCACCCGAGAAATGTGCTGAAAAGGTAGTGGAGAGAAAGAATTCCTCTCTTTGATAAACAAAGAAGAAATCCAAAACATTAATTTGCAGATAGGAACCCAAAAATACTGGGGCCCATGTAACAAAATCCCATGTCTCTTCTTATGTAAGTTATTCTCACTCGCTCTCTCCAATTCTCACTTTACAGTGTGGCCCCAGCAGATCCAAATGCCTTCAATTCTTTCTCAACACAACTTTGCTTGTTGACAAATTCAAGACTCCTTTCATGGCCTTTTCCTTTTTCTTTTCCTTTTCCAAAACACTCACATATATGATTCTTCTTTCTAGATTGCGCTTTATCAATGTCTGAACCACTTTCTTGAGTTGCTTTTTGCTGGTTTCTCTGAATTTTTCTTATGGGTTTTTTTATGGCGTTTGTGTTTTTCAACTCTCAGTTCTTGTACATCAATGTAATGAGTTGGTGTGGTGAGTAAATTTTGTACTGGGTACTTGAAGCAGAAGATTTTGAGTAAGGTTTTGGCTCTGCCTCAGGTAAAATTCTCTAAATTTCTTCACTTTTGGAGATAAATCATTTATGGGTTCTCATCTGAATTGCTCTCTCTCTCTCTCTCTCTCTCTCTCTCTCTCTCTCTCTGTATTAGTTTATGACAGCTTTCCTTGATTTTTTCCTTTTGGTCAAGAGCTTCAGATGGATTGTTGAGCTAATGCTTTTAATGATTTGATCCGTGCATTATGATGAAAATTTTTATTTTGATCATAATTAGTTTCACATTTGTACATAATTTCACATTTTTTCTTTTATTTTCTTGAATTTTGCAGAATAGTGTTTGTCATCTCTTTCCCCTCCTATCTGAGAATCTGTTTTTAAATGAGGGTTCTTGCTTGAAAAGGAATATTATAGTGATTTTTTCCTTCGTTTTGTTAATTTTTAACTCATCCTGCAAAAGTGTCGGATTGGCCAGCACAAATTGTGTGAGTACGATACTGTTATAGGCATTTTTTTTATAAATACTCTGTAAAATTTTGATCTATCTGAAGTTTTTGAGAGTTTTTTTTTTTTTTTTCCTATTATTTCCCCTAAATTTTTGTATATATTCCATTTCTTGAGGGTTTTTGTTGAATTGAGCTCACTTGAGGTTCTTATTTCTCGGGAATTGGGATCAATTGTTTATCTTGGCAAAAGATTTCTATATTTTCTTTGCTCATTTTTCAATTTTTATCCAAAAATGAAGTTTAATATTCTCCGGGCTAAATAAGCCCTACTCCAAGTGCTTCTCTTAGATCTATGTGTTTGTTAGTGTTTGATATTTTTGTCTTTTCTTATGTACTTCACAATTTTCTCCATTTTCCTGTTTTCGTTCTTGGACTGTGTGATGATAGATATTCATAAGATTTCATCTGCTTATAGATTACTTGATGTGCGCCTTTATGTGTATTGCTATAATTATCTTTGGTGTTTCATTAATTTCATTCAATTCAGAGTTGAATTGCTTTAATCTTCTTAATGTCATAGTCATTATTGTTTCTAACTCTTGAATTGTCGCAAACCTTATGTTAGGCCAGGAATACAAGATATTAGACCAAGAAACAAAAAATACCAAAACCTTCTCTGAAAATAAAATGCAGAAAATTAAAAGAATACAATCGATATATTTCGACTTAAGCCCCGGAGGTTCGGTGATCACTTTTAACACCTACATCCCCCGTTGAGCATCCAAAAGTTGGATTATGCTCTATTCCACTATTAACGCCCAAAATGGCAACAAATGTTACAATAATGTTCAACCAATCAAAAATAAAGTACAGAACACTTGTATCTCTGAAAATACAGCAATCGATCTACACGAAACATAAAGAATCGCTTCAGAATCTCAGAATCAACAAATCAGAAGCACAAACACTTCCTAACAGATATTCACTCAGAATATCATCACAAAGAGGCTACAATATTACAGATCGCCTTCTCAAATCAAGAATTTGAGTAGGAATTACAGAGAGATCAAAAATACAGAAAAACCTTCAGAATAGCGTTCTCACATAGAGAATAGAATGAAACCCTAAAGTCAAAAGTCGAGAATGCCAAATGAATATGACATACTAAAAGAACCGTCCAGAATTCAAACCAACAACCAAGATCTATCCACATGTCGCAATCTGGTTGAAAGTGATTTAATAAAGTCGCATTTGCCAAACGTGTTTTTCACAGATTATGAGAGCATCAATTGAACCCGGTTCAATTCCCACACCTTATTCGTTCTATTTTACTCGTGGACGTTTAAAGGAGAAGGAAAATGATTATGAAAAATTCATCTCTCCTCAAGACAATAGTTAATGCAAAGACTATGGTCAATGAAAATATCTCTTCTAGATAGTTTTGATGCATTGACATGAATGGATCAATGTTCACCAGTTATATGTCTTAGATTACTTACAATGTAGATCTTCTTGTCGTTTTCACAGACATGAAAGAAAGATACACTGTATTTTACAAAGATTGGATTTTTCTCAGCCAGTGCAAATTTCAGTGTCGTATAAATGCCGAATCTATTTTTTCTGTTAATGGAAAGCTTCACAAAATAGTTGGCTAAGTGAATGAGTGAATTAATCAAATCTCTGAGTGCATGATTATGCATAAATACTCAGACTTTCATCCCTTGGTTTCAGGTCAATTGAAAGAGGTCGAGCAAAGATGCAGTGTACAAGTTATGTCCCTGTATATTACTGTGTGAGGAATCTTAATGCAGGTACCAATGACTTCTCTTGGTCCATATTTAATGGCGATATTTCTCACAAAAGTGGGAGAAGCTACAATGTTTCATTGCCACGTTCAAGTGTGGACCAATATTTAGGATATGACAAGGAGGTAATGAGACGGATAATGCTTGAGCATGAAGCCACATTTAGACTTCAGGTATGCACCATTTGAAGTTTCCAGTTTGATATTTTTAATGGTTATGAGTACAATCACATCATCGTATGTTATGGAAATTTTTCCTTTTGTTTTTTCATTTATTTTCTTTGCAGTCACAACATATGTTATATTCCTGACTTGATTTTCGAAGCAATACATATTAAAGGGTTGACAAAGCTTTTGATAAATGTTTTAGCAGATTTTGATAAAAGTTGATGAAATGTGTGGTTGAAAAATTGATAAAAAAAAGTTATGAGTCCCACGAAATGTGTGGATAAAATTAATTGTTGACTATCTTCAACCTTTTTGCAACTATTTAAGCTATCCCAAACAAGCACTAAACTTCTCATGACTGCTCCTGAATTTTGTGAACTCATTCATTTTATTTTTATTTTTTACAATTTGTTGTTTCACATTTTTACCTAGTGACTCAGATTTCATTTACAATACAAATCAAAATAGAACATTTGAATAAGTATTCTCTCTCAGGTCCAGGAACTACATCGTCTATACAAAAGGCAAAAGGAGTTGATGGTCGAAATACGGGAGAGAGAATTCTCCACACAACATGTACAACTGCATACATCAGAATCATATCCGTATTTCTGTCAGGTACAATCTGACACTACTCATCGGGTTTCACATACGCCCAGCTGGCTATTTGGAAATTCTTCAGATTGTAAGTTGTATTCACTAGCTGAGGACAGCTTTCGAGAACCTCCTCCTTTAGTTGCAGAAAAGAGTGTAAAAGGAGGAGCTGGACCTTCCCTAACAAAAAACAGTTCTACGGAACTGGAAATTCTGTCATCCCAAACTAGAAGATATGGAAAGACAATTTTTGATCTTGAACTTCCAGCTGACTTGTACAATGATAATAAAGAAAGGGAACAGTTTGAAGGGGGAAATATTAATGAAGCACCTGACATTCTGTATAGTACTTTCAAGAAATTTTCAGACATTCAACTTAAAAGTGACTCAAAAGTTGACCCTGTTAAGCCTGCATTTTCGTCTAGTTCTGATTTAAGTTGCACTAAAATTAAATGTTTGATTGACTTGAATGAACCTGTACAGCTTGAATCACTGAGTTCAAGTTCCACTGGTCCTTTTGAAACTGATTACGGCCACAATGAGATTGTGCATCACAATCAGGATGTGAATTGCGATAAGGACTCAAGTGGTTTTAATTATTCAGGGCTTATTGATCTAAATTTTACGCCTCTCAGTTTATCAGAGATGACAATTACCCTGGAAAATACCAGGAATATAAAAGAGGAAATTAAACTTGAAAATTCCGATGGAAGAGCAAAATCCTATACTGGGATTGTTGATAAATTCTCGACATCTAACACTGACATTGACTTAAATGGTGGTGTAACTGGGGATGAGCCTTCACTAGCAGTGCCAAATCGAGATGGTGGAAATGATGTTGAGATTGACTTGGAGTGTTCTTCACAGAGAGAAAAATCTGAGAAAAGTAAACTTGAGACACCTTCCTTCCTGCCTGACAGAGATGGAGAACCACTCAAGGAACTTGATAGGATTGCTGCTGGGACTTTGATTATAATTTCATCATCTGAAGTTCAACTGCATTTGAAGTCTGGAAGTAGTGAACCACTAGACAACTCTAACGACCATCTGTATTGGTTTGCTGGGATTGTTTCTTCCGTGGGAGGTGAAGTGCTGCATGAGGTTGAGAAACACAAGAAAGATGCTACTTACTATGATCAAACTGATATTTCACATGATGAGATTGATGATTTCGAGTCAATGACATTGAAGCCTCACCATGGATATGGTAATTATTTTTGTCAAGACATCCGGAAAGAGAAAGAAACAGTTGATACTACATTGTCCAGTCAACCAAGCAGGGGAAGATTGCGGGGAACAAGGCAGTGCAAGGACTTTCAAGTAGAAGAGGACCTTCAAATGGATGAAGGATTTCTCAAAACAGGTTCCCGGAGGAGAAATGCAGTTAGGAAGACTTCTGCAAAACTAAGGAAATATTCTAATTTACGGCCTTCTAATCGTGTGAAGAAATCAGTGAGCTCCATTTTGAAACAGCCAGATACTTGCGGTAAACAGGGCTTTTTGGAGAACTTCACAGGGTGGGGGAAGATGAAGAAACGTCGAGGAGGTCGAGCTAGAAAAACCCATCACTAATTTAGTTGGCTTCATGGGGAATGAAGGAAGTTAAGACTTTTGTTTCATTATAGGAAATCTTATTATACTCTTAGTAGAATGTTTTGTAGTGATTGGTTTGTGAAGACATTTTGATCATGGATATTTTTGTACGTATGCAATTTACTTAAATTCTGAAACTGGTTGAGGAACATATTTTTGTTATAGCAATTGCCCAGTTTGCACTTGAAAATTAAAAACTGGAAATTAGGAATGAGAAGATTGGTTGATTGTGGATTATACATCAATTGTGTTTGGCGAATGTTATAACAGGGCAGAGCTTCATTATGTCATGAAAGCAAGTTTCTGCTGATTATAGATCCAAATGCATTTGTAATTGTCAGCTGCACCGACAACTCTTGAAGTATTTTTTTTGGGCAAATTTGGCTGCAACTTCTGCTTTTGCTGTTTCACGACCCGAGTTGATGGGTGAATCGATTCATTGCCATGTGACATCCAATCGGTATGCATTTGTATTGAACTCTCTTTAATGTTCTTTCATGTTTCTTCGGCTATTTATTTGTCATTCATCTCTCATCCATGTTCACTTCAAACGAGATTTACTATTATATTAAGGTCGTCGCACTGCCAAAGAGCCTTACTCGCTAGCAACAATTCTCTTTTCAAACCAATATTAACTAGTTGTTTCTGATTTGGTCTCAACTTCATGAATAATACATCTATTAGCTGGTCCAGAAATCCAACATTGCCAAAAAAGCGCAGTGTCATCTGCTTGATCATTATTCTTGAAAGAACATCTTACTTCAGTCACAGAATGATTGAATTACACCCAAGATTTATAGGATTTTCTTGATTTTTTTGCAATTACTAATAATGTACTTAATAAATATGAAATTTGTGATAAAAATTTAAAAAAAAAATAAAAAAAATCAGCCTTCACAGGTGATTTTCTTAGCTCCCTACTGAGCAAGATTCAGAAAACTATGCAAAGGCTCACGAAATACTTCCAAAAAAGTTTATAGGCAGAATTGTAGAAACAATTTTCCACGCCATCACGAAGTAGCGATGAGTTAAACTACTCGTGTTGGCCTACAAGTCAACATGGGTGCCTTCACAGGGTGAAAGCCTCGTTCCCGAGTTGAGTGAAGTGAGGGCTTTTATGTGCCTCTTGAAGCATCTCTTCGTCTTCATATGAATCGCGATAAGATTCCAAGTTGACATCAGAACTTCTTAGGGCTGATAGACAGAGCTCTTTCCTCCATTCTTCTAAATGTGGAAAACCAATGTAATCTGCATATTTATCACAATACTGCAAGAAAAATGGAGTCAAATTCAAAATAACAATATGATTGAATGATTTTCTTCAGCACGGGCCTCAGGTGCAAAACATATTCATTTTCATCGTCAAAGGCAGAATAGGTTCAATATTTTCATAAATAGGTGACAACGAGAATTGATTTATGATATCTACGCTTTGGGTACCGTGTTGAATCGCACAACTTAAACCTACTTGCAAGATTATACATTTACCTATTTAAATTTAGTTTTCAACCGACGATATATTCGCTTAGTTTACTGAGTGAAATAGAACAAGTCGTACGTGAGTTGATAAAGAGACATTTTAAGTCAACCCTTTTGCTTATTACATACCTTGGCTAAAGAGTTTCAAGTCTGGCTGCTAACTTATCAAGTTCAAGAGTATGATAAAAAGCAAAATTTCCCTTACAAAGATCAAATTCTTTCGTGTAGAAAATAATTTTCTCTTTATAAGAACGGTGCATTTCGAAGTGTAAACTACAAAAGATGGGGATATCATAGCATGTACATCTGTACGAGTTATTGTACTTGTGAAATAATGAACACTAACTCAAAAAATTATAAAAATAGTTAGGCTACCTCAAAATCTGCAAGATCATGAGTATTGTGCTTTGGAATTCCAGCAACATCCCTTGAGTGATAAAATTCCTCAATAGACTCCATCATTTCATCCCATGATGGCAATGTATTTTTCCCAGACAGTAGTTGAGATATCCATTTTGCTTGGCATTCAAAGAAAGGGAATCCTATAAGCTACACCAAATTACAAACCAAAAATTACTAAAAACTTCGCCAACTTGAACCCTACAAAAACTCGACTGATAAACAACTCATGAGCTAGTTTCAAACCTATTAGTCCAAAATTTATGTCTCGTGTTACACGTACAAATTTTTCGAGTTTATTTTCCTTGTAATTTAAAATATTTAAGACAATGTAAAAAATGAAAACTTTACCTTTCTTGGGATGCCAATGAAAGAGAGAGAAGGAGCCAGTGATGGAGGAAACGTGTGTTCATAGAGGGGTCCCACCCTATCATCATCAACTACTACAATTCCTTTGGTGTCAAGAAATGGAAATGAATATGAGTACCTGCATTTACCCACCTGTATTTGTTAATTATTGGTCTCGTTTCTTTATAATAATATAATCTCAGTGCATCAAGAAATTAACATACTAAATTGATTTTTGTAAAAATCATTAGTAATTCTACACTGTATCAACTGTCAACCCGATTTTGAGGTGGTTTCTGTCGGGCCACCTTTAACCTAACATGGCCTTTTTTTGGCATGCTGGGCTAATTTAAGTGACCCGGGACGACCCACTAGATGTCAGATCGTGCTCTTGTCGTGACGATCTCATCGTAAATTTAACACATTTAGAACGAGATCAACTTGTGTCATTATAAAATCCAATCAAGTCATTTTGAAGATTAAGAGCTTGTTTGGTATTGATTAAAATCGGATTAAAATTGAAAAATTAGCCGTTATTATTGACTTTTATTAGACGAGACTTTTATAAATATTAATATATCTTATTTAGTTTCTTTTTTCCATTGAATAATAAACTTTATGATATTAGCATTTTACCCTGTGCAGTATATAATGGTGTCTGCAATCAGCCATGAGCCACCTATGAACAAAACCCTTCCATCTTCATGCAATGAATCAATCTGCATTATACACAATATTTTCACATCGTATATTTCCATTATTTCTTGGCAAAAAAAATGGACAAATTATGTATTTTAACATACCTGGGGATGAAGGTATAAGTTATCATATTTAGAGATTATTTTTGATAAGCCTTCTGAAATATCTAGAGATTTGGCACTTAGGTGAATTTCTTTTGCCACATCTACAAGCTCCATTGATATGTCCTGCCCACTTAATGAACTTCCAATAACCACTACTACCTGTAAAATAAAATTTTAAAATATTAACTGGAAAAAAATTGAGATTTATATTTAATAATATACCAGGTGACTATTTAATTAGAATGTAACTTGCCTTAACAGGAAGAGCGAGCAATATCATATATGACACAAGCATGCACCATGAATGTACTTGAAAGGGTTATGATTATGTTACAAAGTGACACGACTCTAATTAATTGACGCGTAGTTAAAATTTATATTTATGGGTAAGGTGAATAGTACAATACGGACAATAACGAGAGAGAGAGCAAAAAAAAAAGAATAGTTCATTATAATGTTTAAACGTTAACTTGAGTACTGACATGAAATCTTATTCAAGGAATATTGTTTCACCTCATTTCTAAATGGTTCTGGGACCCTGTAAATGTGGCTATGTAGTTGCTTTCTCTTCCATGCATCCATTCCTAAGGACACAAAACAACGTGTTTTGATTAAAAAGTATCTCATATATTTTCTTGAAAATAACTTAAAATTCCCTTGAAAGATGCTTTTCTTAAAAGTATGGTTTCAAGAAAAGTAATTTTCTAAGCATATTGTATACCTTTAATTTTAGGCAACCTAGGCTTAGAGTAGTGGCCGGTGGCCACAACCACTGCGTCGTAAACTTCCTCCACCACCTTGTCCGCCATTTTCTCTTTACTTTTCACAATCCACTTCAAATTATTACCCAAAGTAGGAAAACTCAACATCTCCACATTCTCAACCCTAGTATTAAACCTTATCATTTCTCTTAATCCAAAACATTCAGAAAAATCTTTCAAGTACAAAAGAAGCTCCTTATGGCCAGGGAATCTCCTCATATCCCTCCCCTTTTTCATTCCAAATGGAAAATCGGTGAACCCCATAATTTCCCTAGGTGAAACCAATCTCAATGATGCATATATACTACTATGTACCTTTAAGAAATTATCCCTTCCTAAGGGCTCCTCATCCTCTATTTCAGGGTCATATAGCCATTGCCCTCCAACATCATGGTTTTGTTCAAAAACCACCACCTTGTGGCCTTCCTTCCTCAGCTCTCGGGCTGCCACGAGCCCTGATGGACCGCTACCAATCACGCATACATTTTTCGACATGGTTATCGAAGGCATCATGGCACAAGGACAATGAACTATTATGTTATAAGGTTATGTATGTGATATATATGAGGGTGCATGGTGGGGTATTTATACTTGAAATGTTTGGTACAAGGACAATGAAATATTATGTTAAATAATGATAGTTTACTAGCTAAGAGACTCCACGTGACAAAATCATTATCATTTTTGTTAGCATATGTCTCCATTGAGTTGAGGTTCTATTTAATTAATATTGTGTTGAAACTTGAAAGACACTTGTCAAAAATAAAAATAAAAATAGATTTTCGACATGCTCCAACTTATTTCGAAAATTAATGTGTTTTAATTCACGAGAAAGTGCAACGCGTAAATTTGTATGATTAAATTTGGGGTGAAATTTTAACTCATGACCTATATGTTTTAATACTATATTAAAATCATTTCATCTAAAAATTTAAATTATTAAAAAAAAAAAAACCAACGAATGATGTTTTTGTCATCCAAAACATTTCATCACAAACAGTACCAAGGCCGAAATGATTACGTTGTGAAACTTTCATTTTAAACTGATATTGGTAGCCCTACCTTATAGGGACTCTACGAAAGTGTGTTTGTGAATTTAGGGTCAATAACGTGCATGGGTGCGACCCACCTACACAAATGTCTTCAGTTGGTTAACTATTTCAATGGTTATTGAATTTTTTAATAATTACATCAACGATCGTTGATTATCAACGGTCATTAAAATTATTTTCTTATAATAATAATCACTATTATTTCTAACTGAAATAATGTTATGTAGCACTACCGTGTTATATTATCAATGTAGCAATTAATGACACTTGTATAGCATTACTCTTCTAACTGCTATGCTAACGATAACTCGATCAAATAAAATCAATATTAAATTCTACATGGCACTATTAAGTGTCAACATGTCATCAAATAATATTATTTATTACGTTTACTATATGATTTAAGTCCAAAAATCGGATCAAATCTAATGTCGCATCACATTTTCTTATCTAAATGTGTTTAATTCTCAATTCCTAATTCTCAAATTTCGCTAAATTGGCGTAATAAATAATGTTATTCGATGATATTTTGACACTTTGTAGTGCAACATATGATTTAATATTAAGTTTTTTGATTGAATGACAATCATGTAACAGTTAGAAAGTTAAGTGACTAAGAATAATTTCAGCGACTTAAATCACTCAAAACTTGAGAAAAATATTGATGTAATTTGCCCATTTTGAAGATTACATTCATTGTTTGTTTAAACTTAAATCTAAGTAAAAAATTTACTTTATTGAAGGTAATTCTTACATTAGTGTCCATTGCTCAATAAACAGAATATCTATAATAATTAGTTTTTTACTTATAAGTAAATTTGTTTACATGTTTACTGTTTTACAAACATGCCGGTAGAGCTATTAGCGACACGTATAATAAAAATAATTCTCATTGTTAAATCATTATTTGATTTGATAAAATCCTTAAAAAGTCGAACGTAATTCAAATGATACTTGTCTACTTTTAGTCTCGTTGAAAGACAGGAGAGAAAGAATAAAAAAAAAAAAGTAACAAGAAAGCAGATTTGACTGCCGAAATTAAGCCAAAAAAGTTACAACCGAACATGGACAAACAAGTTATAATTAAAATGCAGCATAGAAAGCTTGATTTGTAAGTTCAAATACCCAAAACTGGTCCTTAAAGAAAGATTGTCCGGAACTTCAATTTGACCTCACCCCACCATCGATGTAGTTTTCCTTGAAAGTTCAATTTAATTATGAACTAAATAAAATATATTTTATTACTTAAAAGATTTCTAAAATGTACGATATGAATGTAAAGAATGGGTCAAATTGAACTTCATAAAAATATTAGATTAAAATTAAAGACGTGTCACAAAATTTGTTATTGTTATATCCTGTCGGATCCACAACGCTATCACACTTTGAGACATGTAAACTTATTTTGATACCACAATCGAGATTTAAAAAATGTAGAAAATGGGATCATAATTGATTTAACAATGATGCTACATGTACATCATATTTTACATTGTGCCACATGAAAATACATCATTGGACAGTTTTAAAAAAAAATTCTGCCCCACAATTTTCAAAAAAACAAAGACAGTGTCAAAATCAATGTAAAGGAAGGAGTGTACATTTAGCATTATTGTTGATTGAATATATATCACACAATTTATTTGAATTATTGGTATAGATTCTTGCAATTACTAAGATTCAAAAGATTTTAAATCATCTAAGCATAAGGGACGCTTTTTTTAAATTGTAGATTTATTCCAATATATACTTTGAATCAACGAAATTCAATAACTTTAAAGTATGCCAAGAAATTTACTAAAAACGTACGTGTTTGAATTCGACTAATTTTAAATCTCTATTATTTTTTTAACATCCTTAACCTCCTTCAATGATTATACAACAGAAAAAATTACATGATCACTGTTTTTCCATGATTATTTATGTTCCCTTGACTTCGAGTAGAGGCAATCCAACCCAAGAAAGTCAAAAGAATATAGGTAGACATGAACAATCATGTTTTCTAACACCATTTATCGCACGAGTTTCCATTTTTACTTTCTTTCTAATCAATGCATAGGGGCATTAAAAAAGTAAGTTGGACTGATCTTTCTTGAACTAAGGGTCCGTTTAATAGGCAAAGGTGGAAAGGAAATTCAATTACATGTTAGTTGGAAAACAAAAACTCACCAAATCCATAGAAATTCGTTTTCCATGAAAACAAAGAAAATGCAGCTTAAAATGGTTGTACCTTGACATTCATGACATCTAACAGATTGGGTTTTCTTATTAGCATCCTAAAGCTATTCTTTTCACGCTTATCGTTCGAGAATTTTCTAGGAACATCATTTTTTCGTTCTTGAGGTTTTCTTCTATTCATCATCACCTTCTTGAATTTTTTAACGAAATAAGCTATTTCGTCATCCCTAAGCGTCTCAGCATCAGTTGACTCACTTTCTTCTTTTCTAACAGTGTTCATGGTTATAGATTTAGCCTTTTTCGGTTGAGATATGGTGAGTTCATAGGTTTGTAGGGATCCTACGAGTTTTTCTATCTTAACTGCATCTAAGTCCTTACTTTCTTCGATCGCGGTGACTTTAGGTCTAAACCTTTCAGGTATGGATCTAAGGACTTTTCTAACGATTTTAGACTCGAGGATCTTCTCTCCTAGGTTAAAACTAGAGTTAACTATATCATTAAACTTAGCATAGAATTCATCAAACGATTCATCGTCCTTCATTCTAATTTCTTCAAAGCATGAACAGGGCAAGAATGCCCTTACTGTTCCAGTNATGGATCTAAGGACTTTTCTAACGATTTTAGACTCGAGGATCTTCTCTCCTAGGTTAAAACTAGAGTTAACTATATCATTAAACTTAGCATAGAATTCATCAAACGATTCATCGTCCTTCATTCTAATTTCTTCAAAGCATGAACAGGGCAAGAATGCCCTTACTGTTCCAGTTACACTCAGCTAAGTCATTTTTAGTCCAGAGTGAAATATCAGTGGGTGTAGCTACACCAGCCACAGTAGTTGAAGGTGTAGTCCACTCAGTTTGAATGCTCATCCAATGCTTTAAGAAAGACTCTCATTCGAACTTTCCA
>CAIGRT010092841.1:0-15949 GCA_903798405.1 Fraxinus platypoda
CAAGAAAAGGGAGTGACATGGGGGATTGGGTGGAAAACCAATTCCATAGAATTTTTGGCCAATCAAACATGCAATAACAAGAAAAATGAAAAATAATTTCCAACTTCCATGAAAAATAAACTCTATAGTATACGTGTTTGTGGATTGGACACGATTATTATAATTTAATGTCACGCATTTCTATTCCTTAGTCGTGCCAAGTCCTATCTAATCGAGCGACAAAACATCATGCCCTCGAGGTTTAGGTTGTTTTTACATTAGTAAAAAAGATATTATTAGTACTTTTAAAGATGATTGAGAACATATTTACTTTTACGCAGGTCGGTGGAAAGACATTTGCAGACATTTAGTCATCGTGATAGGAAAAAGGTAGAAGAACTATTGCTGAAGTTTTCTCTATTTGCTCCAATTTGTTTTGAAAGAGTGCATTAATACTGCATTTCTAAATCTGGTTTTTGGCTGTGGTTCAGATGCCAGACTTGTTGAACTGGTTCGGATGGTGTACGTGGGATGCTTTCTATACTGATGTCACTTCGGAAGGAGTGAAGCAGGGTTTGCAAAGGTAACACACACACTTCACGTGGAATCAATGGTGTCAGATTGGGATTGGCCACATTTTTAGCCCGTCCCAAGTGTCCAAGACGTGCCACAGAGAAATGTGGAGGTCTGGGCCGATTGACACCACTAAACATGGAGTGGTTGACATGATTTTTTGGCCAAGGGATACTAACCAGTGATATCTTATTGTAGTTTCGAGCAAGGAGGAATTCCCCCGAAGTTTGTCATCATCGATGATGGATGGCAATCTGTTAGTATGGATCCAGTTAGTATAGCATCGAAAGCTGATAACACAGCCAAGTGAGTCGAAGAACTGAAAATTTTATTGGATTTCTTGCCTTCCTCTTCCTGTCTAACAGTTTCCATCACTCCTTTCCTTATCCAGCTTTGCAAACAGATTAACTAATATCAAAGAGAACCATAAATTTCAGAAGGATGGCCAAGAGGGTCACAGGGTGGAGGATCCAGCAATGGGAATTCAGCATATTGTTAATGAAATTAAAGATGAACATTCTGTGAAGTATGTTTATGTCTGGCATGCATTAGCGGGGTACTGGGGTGGAGTCCGACCTGGTGGTGATGGACTAGAACATTACGACTCTAAGCTGGCTTACCCCATCTCCTCTCCTGGTGTGCAGTCAAACGAACCTTGTGAGGCATTGAATAGCATCACCAAGAATGGGCTTGGTCTTGTGAACCCTGAGAAAGTCTTTAACTTCTATAATGAATTGCACTCATACCTTGCATCTTCTGGTATCGATGGGGTGAAGGTAGATGTCCAGAACATTCTTGAAACCCTTGGGGCGGGCCATGGCGGAAGAGTAAAGCTTGCTCAGAAGTACCACCAAGCATTAGAGGCCTCGATTTCGAGGAATTTCCCTGATAATGGTATCATTTCTTGCATGAGTCATAACACAGATGGATTGTATAGGTAATCATCAGTTTCTCTCTTTACATTTGAATTTCTTTCACATATTTCTTAGCTAAACAATTAAATTATTAATAATATTTCATGTTGGATTTGCAGTGCAAAGCGAACGGCTGTTATTAGAGCATCAGATGATTTCTGGCCGAAAGATCCAGCATCGCACACGATCCACATTGCATCAGTTGCTTACAACACTGTTTTCTTAGGGGAGTTTATGCAGCCAGATTGGGATATGTTTCATGTAAGCTGATGATTTGATCAACTGTTCGGGGCCTTAGTCTTGAGAAATCGATATATTTTGATACTAATTTGTTATATACACTGCAGAGTTTACACCCAATGGCAGAATACCATGGAGCCGCACGTGCTGTGGGAGGCTGTGCTATTTATGTCAGGTGCCATGAATATCGTTGAACTCTCTCTCTCTCTAAAAGCTTAAATTATTAGAAACGAAACAAAATTATGTGCTGTTATATGACGATATCTGTTTCAGGACAAGTTATTTTTTTCTCACATTGGACATCAATTACGTGCAGTGATAAGCCTGGACAGCACGACTTTAATCTTCTCCGAAAGCTTGTACTTCCCGACGGTTCCATATTGAGGGCCAAATTCCCTGGAAGACCAACAAGGGATTGCTTGTTTTCAGATCCTGCCAGAGATGGAAAAAGGTACTTCAATGAATTTTAACGAATACCATATCTTAACAATTCTTGAAGTTTCTTCTGTTTGAATAACTTGTATTTTCATTTCAGTTTGTTAAAAATTTGGAATCTAAATGATTTCAATGGAGTTGTGGGGGTGTTCAATTGCCAAGGAGCAGGTTGGTGCAGAGTTGGAAAGACGAATCTCATCCACAACGAGCAACCTGGCACTGTAACTGGAATTCTTCGAGCTAAAGACGTCGATTACTTGCCTAGAATTGCTGATGAGGGGTGGAATGGAGATGTCGTTGTTTATTCTCATCTTCGAGGTAATTTCTACAGCTGTAATTTCTACAGCTTCATAAATTATAACTGATATAGGATTAAAGGGTAAAATTCCATAGAATACTGAATTGACTTGCTATGCTTGATGTTCTTAGTGTCCGAGTGTTGGGCTGTTAAAAGTTCACAAATAAGAACGCTAAGATGGACGAATAACATAAAAAATGAGACAACGACAACAAGTAGAGGTGGTGTCATTGAGGACAGAGTGAAGATTTCACCTGTTTGAATCTCATTAATGAGGTTTTTTATTACACAACTGTAAAATAATTGTTAAAAAACTGAGGTGCACAAAATTATTGTCACACACTTTAATTTTGACAAAAATCAACAATGAAATGTGTTTTTCTCACCCCAAAATTAAAGTGTCTAATAGTATTCATGTGCACCTCAATTTTTTAACAATTATTTTACTGTTACGTAACAAGAAACCTCATTAAAATCTCGTTTTAATGAGATTCAAGCGGGGGGCTTAGGTAGTGGGTCATGTTTTGCACACATCTAAAATACTCCCGCGACCTTGGTAGACTAAGTCAAAAGAGGGAGGCTGGAAAAACGATGACCTCTTATAGTTGCTAGAAATCTAGCAGTTAACCAGATGGAGTAACCCAAAAGGATTCATGTGTTCGACCCTATATTTTTTCAGTTGTATAAAGTGCAACTGATCTCTCTTTTCCATTGCAGGAGACTTGGTTTATCTGCCGAAAAACACTTCTCTGCCAGTGACAATGAAGGCACGCGAGTACGATGTCTTTACAGTCATTCCTGTCAAGGAAATGTCCAACAGAACCAAGTTTGCCCCTGTAGGACTCATCAAAATGTTCAACTCCGGAGGAGCAATTAAGGAACTAAACTGTGAAATGGACAAGACTGGAACTGTCTGTCTGAAAGTTCGTGGATGTGGTCTATTCGGAGCCTATTCATCAGTTCGACCCAAGAGAATAACAGTGGACGCTGAGGAACTGAAATTTGAATATGAAGAAGCCTCTGGATTCGTCACCCTTTCTCTGGGCATTCCAGAGAAAGAGTTATACCTTCGGAACGTTTGTATTGAACTGTGAAAACATTGTTTTCACCAGGAGCATTTCAGTATTACAATTCGTCGCAGAGAAAATTCATTTAGCTTTGCACGAGGATTCAAACAAGTAGATGTAGTTAGAAATCTATGCACTTAGTGTTGCACAATAAAATGGAGTCTCTGGTGTTTTCATCAGTGTTTTATCCATGTAGTTCATTAAATCGAGAAGAGAAATAGTTTGTAGCTTGCGGCGGTGGCCGTGTAGTTATTGGTTTTTCTGGGTTTTGAGCATAAATAAACCACTATTTTTCATAGGGTTGAGCGGCAAGTAATGAGAAATATTTACTTTATGAAATGTTTTTTAGAAACTATTTTTTAAGTACAACCAAACAAGCCACGCAAGCCAAATACTTGGTACTCTACTGTAACTTGTAAGCGTGTTAATGTAGTATAAACAAAAAAAAATATATCAATTCCTGTCTTAGACCCTGTTTGGCCTCCATTTTCTTAGACTCATTTTTTCACATACACATTTTCAACCCCATATTTCATGGCATCCACAACTTTTATTAAAGAGTAATGCTATTTAGCCGTTATAACCTCAATCTATGCGACGCTAATGTGACATTAAATGATAAGTGGAATCAAACCACCTTTGATTTAGCTTATTAGCTAACATCACATAGACTAGTATTATAATCATAGTGAGATTAAATAACAGTATTCTTTATAAAAATCTATTGAAAAATTGATAGTTATCTAAACCAAATAGGGGCTTAATGCTCATGGAATTCTTACAAATGAAGACCTGCCATTCTTGGAGATGTGGGGAACCTTTGTAATGCAAATGATATAGATTTCTTTAAATCCCTCAAATTGCAAATCGAAGAATGCAACTTTTCCATGACAAATTCACAAACCTCATTTTTTGCTAAAATATTAAAAGTGTTGCAATGTTTTGTACGATCAACTCAATAATTCACCAACTTGCAGCAGTAAACCACATAGAGAAATATAGAGATACAAGAAGAGATAGAGAGACAAAGAGAGAGTTGACCAGGCGTCTTGTGGGTGAGCTACCTGCTCATGTCGTCACACGGTGAACGGCGTTGAATTCTTTAATGAAATCATGCACCTTTGATGCCAATGCCACACCTCTGCAACTGCAATTTTCTTACCATCTCCTATATAACAATTCTTGTATTATCGTACAATAAACACCAATGTTCACACATTTTGCAGGATCTTCATATATAATTCTGTATTCTGTTACTTGTATCGAGTCCCTTTTTCCATTTATAGATTTTCTTCCATTTTTTAGCATAAACTATCCGTCAACTGTAACTCACTTTCCATTGGAACCATCTGTCTCCTCTGCTGAGTTATATAATTCCATAAAATGGGTCGAATTCCATGCTGCGAGAAGGACAATGTGAAGAGGGGTCAATGGACTCCAGAAGAAGATCAAAAGCTTTCGTCCTACATCGCTCAACATGGGACTCGTAACTGGCGTCTCATTCCTAAGCATGCCGGTCTTTTCCGTACCCTGTATACTTTCCATTATTAGATTCAATCATGACATTGTTGGCATGTTCTCAGTATGCTCGACTGACTGCATTAGACAATATTAAGAACTGTTCACAGGGTATCATACATGTCAACAATTCTTCAATAACCTCGTGAGCTGATTCATCGCATTAATTTATGTCAGGTCTTCAGAGGTGTGGGAAAAGCTGTAGACTTCGATGGACGAACTACCTCCGTCCAGACCTTAAACATGGCCAATTCACAGAGGCAGAAGAACAGACTATTGTAACTCTTCATTCAGTTCTTGGAAACCGGTATCCAACATACATTAGTGTTAAAACAGTTTTTCTTGATATTTCTCAAACAAGAATCTGGAAATAATCCCAGAAACAGAACATATATCCTCCTCCCCTAAAGCTTGAATGGAAACTTTTATATTCACTCATTATTTCCAAGTGCTAATTGCTTAAAAAATTGTATGCAACAGATGGTCTGTAATTGCTGCTCAGCTGCCAGGACGCACAGACAATGATGTTAAAAATCACTGGAACACCAAGCTGAAGAAGAAGCTTTCAGGGATGGGAATTGATCCAGTTACCCACAAGCCCTTCTCCCACCTTATAAATGAAATAGCCACCACACTTTCACCTCCACAAGTTCCGCATTTGGCTGAAGCCGCTCTTGGGTGTTTCAAGGATGAAATGCTCCACCTCCTCACCAAGAGACGTATCGACCTCCAGCTGCAGCAATATTCCCCGGCAGCTCCTGTCAACACCACTTGCGTTAAACATGAGGATAAATATGAGACAATTGAGAAGACCAAGGCTATAAAAGAGCCTGGCATGCTACCTATAAACAAGCCGTGGGACTACACTGGGGCAATGTCTACAAATTTTTCAGGAACGTTCAGTTCTTTACAAGCATCGGATACTGGATTTCATTATGGATTCACGTCGCTTGGTAATGAAGGGAATGGATCTCCATGGAGCCAAAGTATGTGTACGGAAAGCACATGCACAGCAGGAGACCAGCGAGTCTGTCACAAGAAACTTGAGGGTGAAAATAGTGAAGACTTGGGGAGTAGAAAAGAAACACAAGGTGGATCCATCATTTTCAATTCAGAATGTGTTTTGTGGGATATACCATCAGATGATTTGATCAATCCCGTCGACTAAGAAATTTTACAAGAATTACATATTTGGTACTAGACAGGAACAGAGATTAAATAAACAAGATTTAGACTTCTTTTTCTCTTAATACTATCCAATGCTGTCCCATCCATCTTACCAACCGTTTACACAGGCTAGAGCATATTTCTTGTTCAAGAAAATCGAGGACCATGGAGATGAGAAAAGAAGTGTATATACAACTCACTGTTGAATTACCTTGATAGGAAGATAATATATAGTATTCCAATAATATCTTTCAGACTCTCCTTGTCTTTCTTGTTATGTATTTCATAGTCCTGATAGGAAGTAAAGCATATATTAGCAAATGGTTGTGAGACCAAAACAACAAACCCCTATTGGGACAAGCAAAAAGCAGCAGGGTATCAAAACCATTGAACATTATAAAGACATTATTTGAGGTCGTTTGCAGCTTCTTAATTGACTAAATTAAATTTACAAATTTGATGCAATCAAATAAGCTTAAATGAAGTCATGGACCGATTGACAAGTTTAAGCCTGCAAGTAGAATCTTCAGTACCGTGTCTACGTTCTTTTGCAATCATCGACACGGTGTTGATTCCCATGACCTTTGTCGGTGACCTAATAAGCTGCTAATGCTGAGTTTAATGCCAACAAACAACTGAAAATGAAATCAGTTTTATGTACTAATTACTTTGAGTACATGCTTTAATTACAAAAAAAAAGAAGTAAATAAATAAATTGATTCGACTGTTGCAAAGAGCATCATTATCAATATCAATAAAGTTAATTACTGATACTCGTACTTTTGCCAAGTAAAATCATCTCAAGATAGATAGACAGCTAGAATAACCAAAAGACATGAACATTCTAACGCAGGAAGAAGATGTAACAGATTATCTAGCTGTAATTCTACAATTGGAAGAATTACAGCTACTGGAAGAAGCTGAAGTTACAAACCATAGCTGGACTGAAGCCAACTGGAAGCTGGAGCTATTTATTGTATTTGTTAAAGGCACATTGTAATACAATATAATTCAGATTTTTCTTTCCATAATTGAGAAAACGTTCAGCTCAATTTCTTCCCAATTTATTCAATATGGTATCAGAGCTATATACTTCATTCATTCCTTTGTGAACTAGATCGTTGCTATAGATTTTTTTCTTTGCAGTCACCTTCATTTCTGATTGATTATGGCGCTTGCAGCAGATACATCAATGACCAATTCCGCCATTAATGATGGATCTAGTCCATACTTCATCCACCATTCAGACAATCTAGGTCTCGTACTTGTTTCACAGCCTCTAACCGATGACAACTATGACTCGTGGAGTAGAGCAATGGTGATTGCTTTGTCTATGAAAAACAAAATTGGATTCATAAATGGTTCCATCCCTCGACCTCAAGATAATGAGGTTCTAGTCAATCATTGGATCCGCAACAATAACATTGTCATTTCGTGGATACTGAATTCGGTTTCTAAAGAGATTTCTGCTAGTGTTATCTATTCAGAATCTGCTCATGACATATGGCTTGATCTGAAGGAGATATATCAGCAGCGTAATGGACTACACATCTTTCAGTTAAGGCAGGAATTGATGAACCACACACAGGGACAATCTTCCGTGAGTTCATACTTTACAAAATTGAAGACAAATTGGGAGGAACTTAGCAATTACAGGCCAATATGTTCGTGTCGAAGGTATAACTGTAGGGGATCTAAGAAACTTGCTGATCACTATCAAACAGACTGTGTGATGTCGTTTTTAATGGGCTTAAATGACTCATTTGCTCAGGTGAAAGGACAGCTATTACTCTTGGATCTCATACCTCCCATTAACAAAGTGTTCTCTCTTGTGAAGAGCACTAAAGGAATATTAGTACAACTTCAAATGAAACCATTGGATCTGAATCTATGGCATTTTATGCCAGAAGTGACATCAGGAATGGTTATACTAGGCAAATGCACAACAAGCTTCAGAGGAAAGAACGTCCTATGTGTACATACTGTGGATTTTCTAGCCATTCAGTGGATAAATGCTACAAATTACATGGTTATCCCCCTAGATATAAAATCAGACGGAAGCCTACCTCTGGCACTCAATTTGGTGCGAGCAGACCACAAAATTATGCTGCTGCTAATCAAGTTTCTGAATCCAATTCAGGACAACCACAGAGCAGTGTAGGAGACTTCATGCAAACACTGAATCAGGATCAATATCAACAATTGATGAACATGTTAAGCAGTCACTTAGCATCGGCAAAAATGGTTACTGGTGCTGATAATTTACACTTGAATCAAGTATCAGGAACTTGTTTCTCCACCTCTAATAGCATATTGCTTAATTCTCCTAAACATTGTGTGGTAGCTAGCTGCCATATTTGTTCTCATTATTCTGCTTTCACTATCATCAAACCAACACAAAACACTTTTATTACTCTGCCAAATCATGAAAGGATTTCAGTTGAGTTCACTGGTACAGTGAAAGTTGCTCCTAATTTGATGCTCGAGGATGTACAATATGTCCCACAGTTCAAATTCAACCTGATGTCAGTGAGCTCTTTAACTAGGAATTTACATGTGAAGATAAAATTCCTTACTGATTCATGCTTTATTCAGGACTTGCACAGCCAGAGGATGATTGGCAAGGGTGAAAGATTGGAAGATCTATACATATTAAATGGTAATTCATTTGATGTAATACAGAGTAGTAGTAGGAAGTTATTTCAGAATGCCTCAATTTCTTCATCTGTAAATAATTCGAATGCTTATGTATGGCATCACATACTTGAGCACTTATCTTTTCAGAAATTAAATTTGTTGAGAAACCAAATTAAATACCTCTCTATTTAAAGGCACATTGTAATACAATGTAATTCAGATTTTTATTTCCATAATTGAGAAAACGTTTATCTCAATTTCTTCCCAATTTATTCAATAAGATGACATCAGAAGTTCCAAGAATACTTACGATATCAATTAACAAGTCCTCGCTGGTATGATTAAAACTTACCTTCCGAACAGGCCTTTTGATAATAAGAAAGAAGAGATATTATTCTCTCCTCAAATAACATCAGAAATGTGATACACTCTTCAAGAATAGACAAATTCTACAACAAAATACGCCTGTGTATCCTTCTAAATAATTTTGTTGCCGGTCATCTTTCGTTCTTTCTAATTTTATTGGTGTCGAACGGGATGGGAAGAGTTCTCGAGAGGGTGAAAGGGAACTTACTCGAGCTTTGTGAATGTACGAACACAGAGCATGTCTTTTTTATTCCAAAGGTTGACTAAAGAATCGGCACTTCCAACAGCAAAATATTTGTGCAACATTAACGTCTCTATCAAGCTCACATAGTAGATTCAACTAACATAAATTATCGCCTTCAATACAATTTACATTGAAATTTGATAGGAAGAGAATAATCTATATTGTGAATCTATTTGACGCTCAATCTTTGACATTTTGAGCCCTCGTTTGTTTCTCATTTTTCATCCATAAAAATGAAAAATATGACCGTTATCCATCACATCAAGCCATCAATTTTGAATTTCTATCTCTTGTGTGGGACCCAATAATGACTATATTTTTTCATTCTCATTCTATATTTTTCATTCTCATTCTCATTTCTCTTGAATAAGAAAACATATTTAATAGATCTGACACAAACCTTCCCAGCGGGTCTATAGCAATGCAATAGCAACCAGCTGTATGATCCATGAGGTTGTCGACCGCTTGAAGAGATGGATATGTGAGTACTTCCACGGTACCTAAGGCGGAAGAGATCAAAGGGACGGAAAAGTCACATTGTCAAGAATATGTAGACAGCATAATAGACACAAACCAACAAAATTGGAACCTCCTTTGCAGGATCGCCAGAATATGATTGCTGTTTAGTAATTTGTTCTAAACATTCCCAGTAATCAGAAAGAACATGTCTCCTGTCACATTCCGCGTGATCTCATTTACCTGGTGATGTATCAGAGGAAGAAGTTGAAGTAGAAGTAGGTTAATGAGTAAAAACTAAATAAAATGTGAAAACAAGATAGTTCACCTATGCACATCAAGGGTGGACAACAATAGTCAGAGAAAGGATGGACTTATTCAGAAAAGACAAAAACATCAAGACAGTATCGTATTTGATATAATTTTACTATACTTTTCCAGTTACTAAATAATTGAGAGTGCACAAGCATTAGTCTGAACAGGAATTACCTCATAATTGAACTTGTGTTTATGCAAGGCCTTGAATTTGTGGACATCCAATATTGTTAATTCATCATCCTACAATATGCAGAGAAAACAATAATAATAATCACATATCTGCTAGAAGCAAATAACAAGAAATACATCATTGAGAGCTGTTAATGCCTATATAATGAAAACAGTCAGTTAAAAATGAAAATTCTAACTCTCAAATAAAATACCAATGCATATCACTAGGATCCCTTTGATTGCAAGAATGGAATTCGAGTGGAAAGAAAATGAAATCCAGAGAATTGAATTGTCTAGAACTTGTTATACTGAAAATTGTCAATTAATTGTATTTGATTGATATAATTTCCCCTGAAAAATATTGAAAATTTCCATATTTTGGTGTTTTGACTTTGTTTTCCATGAAAATTGTATATTGTGGCACAAATTTCAATGCATCACTTTCGACCCAAAATTGATGGAAAACTCCACGTATGCTATGGAAAGCTGATGTGGCACATTTATACCATTAATTTGTCCACTTGGAATGAAAATAAAATAAAATAACCCCAAAATAAAAACATCATCCTCCCATTTTCATTTTATGCACCATGACCAAATCCATTTCCATTTCAATTTCAGCTCAACCACATGCATTAACAATCCCGAAGATCACGATCTGCAATGCAAAAATCACGATCGCAGCCTCCTCTTCCACTTACACATCCGCCGCCGAGTTTCTTGGCTTTCGTCTTCAATGGTTTCTTGGCAAAAAAAAATTCTGCAATTCAATAGTTTTTTTGAATTCGAGCTAAATTGACGAAGACCCATATATGTATGTTGTCCGCCATAATGAGTAGGAGGTAATGGTGGTGGTGCGTGACAGCGATNGGAGGTAATGGTGGTGGTGCGTGACAGCGATTCTCAACGTCGACGCTAGAATTTGGGGTGCACTGTGCGC
The DNA here is from genome assembly GCA_903798405.1 of Fraxinus platypoda. Lineage (NCBI taxonomy): Eukaryota > Viridiplantae > Streptophyta > Magnoliopsida > Lamiales > Oleaceae > Fraxinus > Fraxinus platypoda. The sequence continues at coordinate 11,324 of CAIGRT010092841.1, forward strand.
GATTCGCTGCATTCGAACTGGTAAGAGATGCAATCCGTTAAAAATCGTTTCTTGATGATATGAGACCATGAAACTGCTCACCTTGATGAGTATTAGATGCCTGTAATGGAGTATGGCCGTGGGTGTTGGAGGGTTGGCCGGAATTGATGTTAAAACCGTGCATGAAGGCGTCATTTTGAGCCTGAATTTTTGGTGATTTTGGAACTGTTATGTCCGATTTTTGGTATGGAATTGAAGAGTGGGATAATGAGATGTTGATGGTGTGGAAATCCGGTGGTTTGTCTGGCGGTATAGTGGTTGAATTTTGGAGTAGAAGGTGCTGGCTCCATGAGGTAAAGCGGCTCCATTTCTTAATGGTGTGCAATTGCCTTGTTTCAATTGCCAATTTGCCAAGAAAACAAAAAACCAGCTCAAAGTTGGGAATTTGAATTCCTTATTTTTGTGGAATTGGGGAGTCACGTGCAAGAAAGTGAGAAAACCAATTGCTTGGAAAAAAATTTCTATCAGGTTAAAAGGTTGAAATCCATCTTTCATGGAAAATCTTCCCTATCAAACACCTTCTAAATGACTATTAAAGTACAATTGATGGTGACTCTTCGAAAATCAATGCATTCCATAATAGTTTATTTCTTTAATAATTTTAACAATTGCAATCAGACTCCGAAATACATGGAAGAAAATGTGCCTTCATTAGAAATAAAATAAAAAACTCATCCTTCATTGAAAATAAAATAAAAAACTCTTCCCAACCACCGCTTGATTATGTAGGTGAATGCTAGTTGGAATACTTGATTCAATAAAAAAAAAAAATCAAAAGTCAACAAAATCGATGAATATGTAGCCTCCATCTAGAAAGAATTTATAAGCGAAATAGAATTATGCTACAAGAACAGATTCAATGACAGTAATTTAAAATTAGATACAGCAACCATTTTCTCATTGGCAGTTAAAAAAACTTAAAAAAAATTACCAATCAACATCTACCACTTCATTCCCCGAAAAAACTCATGTCTTTAACCCTGTTTGTTCAGCTTTATTCAACAAAATAAGTACTGCCCCTTCTATCATTTCGAAATTCACTCGATTAGCAAACACGATAACTCTAAATTGGAATTCGACTTCAATGGAGCTTTCCAAAACCCAGACAAGGCAATCGATTCTTATAAATCCTTTATGATCATTTATAAATAATTTATAAAAAATTTGTCAAAAATATATAAAGACAATCTCTCGAGAAGCAACAAAAAAGACAAGATGGAATAAGTAGGATCCCGTTCTCTCAGATTGGGATTCACTCGGATAGCTAACAGGATGACCCGGAAGCGAAATTCGACTTCGATGGAATTTCCAAAATTCGGACAAAGTGATCGATTTATTCCGATCATTTATAAATAATTTATAAATTTCGATTTATTCAGAAGCAACGAAAAAGACTAGTTACCGTGTATCATGTGGACAATGGGACCTTCCTCCCTCGCTTTCATCATTTCAATAAATAAATACACACCTAAAACTCTCACATTTTTTCATTTTTGTTCCCCACTTTTCCCTCTAGGTTTTGTGGTTTCTCCACCGACTCACCGCCTGTAACAGTACCAATTTTCGTTAGAGACTTCTACTTCTAGCTCAATAACAGAGAAAGATAAGGCGGGAGGTGGATCTGAAGGTGGTGCCGGAGAAATGTCGTCCGGCAGGTACATGGCATACTCACCATCTCCTTCTGCCCCTCACTCTCCTCACATCGGCGCTGCTGGCCTTCGCTCTGCCTCATCTGCTGCCGCCGCACTCGTCGAGCAAGAAAAGTATAGCTTTATTCTCTTTATTTCTTGTTATTGCCTATTGTATCTGTACTCGTGTATTTATATGAAATCAGATTAGATCTTTGGAATTCCAACTGTTTTTAGTCAAGTAGATTGTTCAGAATTGATTTTGTGAATTTTTAGTGGAATTCAGCTCGGGATCTTGACTTTAGTGATTTATTTGTTTTTACAGAATCTCGTTTGGATATTATTGTGTGATTTTTTTCGCTCTAAAAAATTGTAGTGGCAGACTGGCAGTTCTATCGGGATAACTTGATCTTGGCAATTTTTTGTCTGAACCTTGTGAAATTGTACAGATTAAGCATCTGCGTTAGCCTAGTCGCACGTCATGGTTGAAGATACGTGGTTCTTATGCTTTCTTCTATGAGTATTTTAAAAAAAAAAAATTTAAATGACTATATGCAAGTTAAATTTTTCTCTTTGATCTGTCGTCAAGGAACCCTTAAATTCCCAAAAAGAAAAAAAATGCTATAGGAATTATATTTTAGTCAAAGCTTATGGCAATTTGTAATTCTTGAAATTTGTTTTAACAGATGTTTGATTACTAAGAGACGATTCTAGTCTCTGTAAATTTATAAGTTGTGGTTCCTACATGGATCATGAACGAAAGATGGGCTCCTCGCCTCCTCCACGAACTATGTTTGAATCCTGGACTCCAGTCAGTTAACTTGTATAAAAAATTGAATAAAAACTTTTCATGTTTGTCAAAGGAGAGTCATTTTCTTTCATTTCTTAAGATGATCAAATGTATCATGGAACTGTTGTTCAACTCTTAATTTTTATTTTGGTGAGTGGAGAAAGGCGATGGAAATCAATTTTCTCTAGTTCTCCATTCCCATATATTTGATTGCTCGTTTTTTATCACCATTCCTAATGAGCTGGAGATGCTATGCCATTGAAATTTGACAGGTATCTCACCGAATTGCTGGCAGAACGTAACAAACTCAGTCCATTTATTTCTGTGCTCTCACATTGTAACCGGTTGCTGAAACAGGGTGAGTTGGACCTGTGAACAGTTTTCATTTCTCTTGATTAAATATATTACAATAATTATCCGAACAAATTTTTTTTCTTGCCGCATATGGTAAAGCTGGTGATGCAAACTAATACGAATGCAAAAAGAATGCTATCTCATTGCCATCCTAGAGGCTAAAGATGCTAAGATGGGTGACATCACATTTTTCCATTTAGGAATTGAATCATCTAATGGTCATAATGGAAATGGGTAAGAAATGATTATTTCTCAGAATGGCATACTCTTCTCTCTGAGAAAAATAGAAGAATTTTGGTCATCTAGTTGAACATATTTTTCCCATTTTATGGTTCAGCTTATAGTTTTCCATGATTGGCTTATACCAAGCCTCATGCTCTGTCCAGGTTAGGTTTTTTTTTTTCTGGATTGTGGTGGAACCAGGTGGGGGATTGGATAATCCTTCCTGCTTTCATGCTTAATGACAATAAGTTTGTTGGCAATACATGTTGACCATCCACCTTTCTTCCTTTCGATTCTTCAAGGTCTATGTGGAGGTTTTCATGTAATGTCTGGACTGACCTACAAAAATTATGGTTTGGATTTTTAATCTACACATATCACATTCTTCTTACTAAGCTATTTGTTGCTAACATCGATATTGCCAATCAATGTTTAGAAAGGCTAGAACGAGTATAGAGGAATTTTGCTTCCGCAAGGGTAAGTGTCAGCCTCGAGGTGTAAGTCTCAACATGAAGGGATAATATAATTCAAAAAAAAATTGTAATATACAATATTATAATCATATAAAGCACAAGTTGTCTAAAAATATCCTTAATAAAATATTTAGCAAAGTTGAAAGGATAATATGCAGCTAGAAACATAAAATTGGTTAGGGCACAGATGGGCAGTGGGATGCTTGCTTCTTCTCTAATCTCAATATTTTTTCTCTTTTAGTTTTAGGATTACATTGTTTTAAAATGACCAAACAAACTTTTAAAACCTGATGGGCTATGAAAAACTCCGCCAAAGAAGTTGAGCATTGGCCCCGTTAACCTTATATGGTAATGTTTTTAGTCCCATGATAAATAATACAGAGAATAGCCCCCAAGGTACAGATTTTTGGTTAAAGTTATTGGAAAGTTGCATCAGTGTAAATGTAGGAGAAGTATACTGATGCTCAGCATTTTTAAGCTGAATAACTAATTCGCTTGGTGTATCAGGAGAGAGTGGGATTTATAGAAGATATGTGGGATACTTTTGAGAAGGTACAGTTATAGTTGGAGCTAACTGGTGCAGGACTGTACTTCAGGCATGATAAGTTTTACTTCATCAATATGCTTCATAGGTGTTCAAAATGGATTTTTTATGCTTGATGACTTCAAGAGAAGGTGGCGTGTACATTAGATTGATTGGATGCATAAAGAAATGTTATCATTCTCTTAATTCCTATATTCTTTACTGTATTCTAATTTTTATATTCAGAGTCAGATGCATTGCTAACAATGAAATAATAAAAAATGAAATTTCCATCTCAAATCAATGTTATATTTGCCTTAACATTTTTCTCTTTAGATTTTTGGTTCAGAGTGATGTCATGGCCAATAGGTGGAAGGACAACATGGTTTTATTTTGAGGAAAGAAAACCAAGATCTTACTACTCATATAATGTTTTTGGTACTTATTTGCAAGAGGGCTGTTTGTTTGAATAGTCATATTGAGATGGGAGTGACTGTATTTGGACTTTTGATGGGTTACTTGAAGGACAAACCGTGTGACCTTTCTGCAGTATAATTTCTCTACAATTTCGTTTTCTTTTTCCTGATTTCTTTCTGG
>CAIGRT010092858.1:0-11398 GCA_903798405.1 Fraxinus platypoda
TAAACAAACTATTCTTTTATTACAAAGAAGGACCTAAGCTATTTAAGAAAAGCAATTAAGTCCCTGAAGAATTGATTTATCGATTTTGATTAGATTAAAAAAATAATTTACATCGTTAGGCATCGTGATCGGGAACCTGATGAGTCACACACAAAAGGAAAATCAGAATAATGAGATTCATCAATTAATTAATTAACAAATGTTGTACAATTAATTAATTGGGTTGCCTGTTAATAGGCCTAAATTAATTAATTAGATTAATTAATTCATGGACCAAATTTAATTAATTGGATTAATTAAATATTAGACCGGGTTAAGTTTAAGAGATAGATCAAACCCACTTAGACTTATATTAATAAGTCATTAGGATTTCAGAAAAATAGAATAGAACATAATTTATTGTCTTGCTAGTACAAGGAAAGAGAAATCTTAATTCTCTCATTCTTGATTCCTGTGTAGATTTTCATTGGAGACTGGACAATTTGACAGCTGTGAATTGCAGTTCGTGACTGTTCGTATTCCAAGATCAACAATTTTTATCTAAATATAAAGCATATCCGTCGTGAAAATTGAAAAATAATTTATTTCTCATTATGCATGATTAAGTAAATTCTCAACAAGTATTCCACCCTTGAGGTGCAAACCCATTGGTTACTGTTAGAAGCAGCACGTCTTGCTGCCATGGCATTTCAACAAGTTCAAATACATTTATTCTAGACATGAGGACGAACTCTTGAAACGAGGCCTACAAATAAAAGAACAAAAGGAAAACAAAGGAACAAAAACAAAAGAAAGTGTGAAATCGAAATATATTCACTTCCTCTATTAACTTCTACATTATATAGTGCTTTCATTTCTAAATTCAAGAGTCGTTTCCGATTCCATTAAAGAACAATTTGAAATATTTAAATCATTTCCTAGTCGAATATTCAACCCAAAGCAAATCAATGAATCCTAATAACATTCACAAATCAACGAATTCAAAAGCTTAGTAACAAAATTCTAAACCAATATATAATATAATTTAATACCGTCAAAACAAATATCATAAAATAAAAGGATCCAGAAAGCTTGATTTACCTTCTTATCAAGGAAAACAAGTAGATCACCAGGAACGCCTTTAAATTTCTCATAAACGGGGCAAATAACAGCTGTGACAGCGTTTTCCACAGTTCCAACAGTAGATTTAAGCGGACCAGAACTTTGCTTGGCGTAATCATAGAGATTTGATACAATCACCGCAGTATTGATCGCGATAATCCTCACAAACTGTAGGTGCTTCAATTGCATCTTACTCCCCTGAGTCCCCTCCACCTCAACCTAACATAGCGTCGATAACCAAGGAACAAACCACAGTATAACAAATCAGTAATTAATCAAAAATGAATTAAATTTCGTAAATAAACGTAAGAATAATTCTTAATTACCTCAGTGTAAGCCATGGTTTCTTCGAGCTTTGATTTTTTGATACTTTCTGTTGGCGTTTGCAGGCCGAAAGTGAAATACAGTTTTACGGTAGCATAATTGTTTACGGTATACGTGTAAGGAATATTTATAGAACGGAGGGGTACCACGTGTCGTATTGTTAGAGGGCTTTAGTTGACTGCAAATCAAAGAGACGTTTGGGAATATTCGAGGGTAGAGTAGAGGTTTCTGGAATAAGTTTGTTTCCGAATAAATAAAATTTTGAGTTTTAATCAAAATTTAAAATAGTAGGTTACTTTATTTAGGTCCTGTTTGAGCCAAATTATTGTAAAATGAAAATGAAAAATATAGTCGTTATTGGGCCCACATAAGAGATAAAAAATTTGAATTTAAATGTCTTTGTGATGAATAACGATCATAATTTTCTTTTTAATGAGATAATAATGTAGATCAAACGGAGGCTTAACAACAAAAGATAGACAATTCAATATTTATTTTATGTGAAGTAATTATCGATATAACATTAAAAGCAAGACGTATAGATGAATCAACTCATCAAGTTTTCATCGAAATAGGATTCACAAAAGGAAAATGTCTTATCATTGGATATTAACAATATCCCCAAAAAACATCGGAATCAAAATTTGACTTTCAAATTAAGAGCCCGTTTGGTGCACATTAAAATGATAGAATGCATTTTTTTGAAGTGATGTGATAGGGAATATGTGGTTGAAAAAAAATGAAAAGCTATTGATGTGATAGAAAATATTATTTTATTGAAGGATGTGTGGTTGAAAATGAGTAGAAGAATGAGAATGAAAAAAATAATGTGGATCAAACAGAGGCTAAGGTTCGAATTTTTATCTCTCATTTCAAAAGAAGCAGCTTATAAATTAGGCAAACATGAATTAAGCTGCTAGTATTAAGATTGGGAATATTTATCACTTAATTACATTCTTCCATTTGTTCGTTTCCTTCCTTTGGTGTTATTATTGCAGTTTGGCATTTGTGAAAAATTTAAATCAATTTCTTAAGCATTTTCCTTACTACTACTATTTTGAATTTTTACAGTTTCTAAAAGCTATTTTTTAGACATAAAAAGGCAAAAACTAAAAGCAATACAAATTCGACTAAGATGTCTACTTTATCAAACAAATTCAACTTGAGCTTGATATTAATACCATTTTGGCCATATATATCAGTAAAGTATATACCTATTTCGGTCGATTTTATGATTATGCACATACTTTCACAAGGCTATCCAATGAATATAGTATCCTCGTTAGGGGGAATCATTCAAGTACGATATGTCATTGCCGCTACAGATTGGTTTAGGTGCAAACAGATTGCAAAATAAAAAATAAAAAGGCTAAGAAAGGGAAATCAGTAGCATCAAACGCGAATTTTCAGACAGCTTGAGATTTCTGGCGCTTTGTGTATTGGAGGATTGGCTCTTTGACCTGAAAATACAAAATTCTTAGATATATTTTTTTAATCTATGCTTTTCGAACGTACAAGGTCAAGCTACAATTAAATTGAGTTGGGACGAAGAGTTTGGAGCATACCGTGCTTGCTTTTCTAGCACTTTTCTCTTGAGTAGACCTGGTGCACATAACTGTGTCCATCTCCTCATGGACATTATCGTGTCCAATAGCTCTACCATCTTCTATCCCGGGTACAAAGCTTTCCCTCGAAGTTACTGGCTGAAGAACATCATAATACAACTTTATGATACAGAATTTACGGAGAATTTTTGACTAAGATATGATCAAAGTCACTGTGACTTACCTCGGCTCTGCTTGTAGGAGTGTTTCCGAGCTCTCTTTTCCTCGAGACAGTCTGCTCACTTCTTATAGAGTCATTTTGGAGTCCATCAGGTCTGCCTCGTGTGCGGGTGAGATCCGATCCAATTGAGTGAAGGACACCGCAGGTGGATAAGTCCTTGTGGTTGTTCCCTGAATAGCCACAATGATCTCAAGTTTCAAATATAATAATATAACTACAAGATTGACTATGATTTGATGCACTAGGAAGGAGATAATCAGATTAAGCACCGTTAGTCTGAAGTGGTAGATTGTTGAACTTGTTAACTGATTCGTTGGCATCCAGATCCTAATTAATTTCAACACAAGGATCCATCAAATGGTATCTTCATTGTTTAGGTAGTCAATAGAATCAGAATGAACATACCATGTCTTCTATGTCCATGAGGGCCTTCTTGACTTCGATCAGCTTTTCCTTAGTAAGATCAGAGTGGATTACACGCTTGCCTGTGACAAACATAAAATGAAAATCACAATTTATTCTTCAATAATTGAATCCTCATCACTCGGTCTGGATACATTTACCTAGTCTGCGGTTGCTCTTGGCCTCGACAAAGCCATCCCTAGTCATTTTATCTATTAGCTTGCGTGCAATAGTCAGGTTTGCTTCGCCCTCAAGCTTGCTCTGAAGTTTAGCCACCGATATGTAGTTCATTGAAAGGGCATGATATAAAGCCTGAGTCCAAGAGCCACAGGTATAAATACGCTATCAAAGAAATTCTGAAGAATCTGAAATTCTTTGATTATAAGATGCCACCGAACAGCTATCAGGTATTAAAATGAACTCAACCATAGATAAGGGAATAACAGGAAAGACATGGAGTCTGGAAGATACAAGCAAAAAGGATAGTAAATTCAATTGAAATTTTAAATCAGGACAAGGTGGTTGTAGATAATGCTAACTTCTAAGCATGAGTTATCTAGGACCCAAATCTTGAAATGGTAAGGAAAAGATTGAATAATGCTATTTGTTCAAAGTAGGGATCATACCATGTGATGTGGCAAGTGATGTGGGGGGAAATGATAAAGCTGTTTGGGTTTGAGACCCTCTCTATTGATCTTATCATTTAATACCATATCACATGGGGATCATCCTCACTTTGTACAAATAGCATTACTCGAAAAGATTTACCTTCATGTACATGTGATCTACACCCATAACCCCAGCTTTGCAGTCATTGGCCACCGTCTGACCTGTTTCTTCTTTCACAGCATCAAACTCATAGTTGAATTTCTGAGATGTAAAATTTGTTGAGTAGGTAAAGATCACAATTAATATAAAAATGAAAATCAGGAAAAATCTCAGCAAACCTTTTGCTTGTTAATGTCATAACTTTCTGCACCAGCTTTAGTAACAACACATTCTTTAACCAGCTTGTCCATAATTTCTGGTACCAGTTGAAACAATTTCAAATTGTTCAAAACGGCTTTAAAATAGAGTATTAGGATCTTGTTTTATCAGTTTTAACCCGAACAACGTCCATTTACCTTCTATTAGAACCTGCAACCGTTGAATTGCAACATTAATCACAACTTAAATGCAGTAAAGATTTAATTGAACTTTATAAGGAACCAATTTTTATTAGCAAGGGACAACTGCACAACAAGTCTTTACCACTGAGATGTCAGGGAAATTAGAAAGCACATCAGTGAACTTGACAGTATCAAGGTGATACGATCTGATCCACTCTTTTACACGCCCCGACTGTTGTCCATCTTCTTCTGGGTCCTGAGTATCATCTGGCATCGAAAAAGCAATGTATATCAGAATTTTCTCCAAGCTCATCAGTAAAGAACTCCCTCAAATGGCTGGTGCAGCTAGAGTGATACCTTCACCAACTACGGTGTTATCTTTACGACTCTGTTTCTTGTCTATGAAAAGAAAAATGATAGGAATCATTGTAACTTGAGAAAGGTACTGGAAATAAATTAATAAAAGGAGACAAGAAAAGGCAATGTGCATTACCAACTGGAGCCACTATGTATTGATCATTATCGGAATTACTGAACTGAAATATGAAGTTAATTTTCATAAGATTTTATTATGTTCAAAAAAATTTGATCCTAGAAAAAAATCAATTACGAGAATTTACAAATATGCAAAGTGATTAAGATTCATATTTAGAAGTGTTAACGCATTACCTCACTATCAGATTCACTATTTTCATCTCTTTTGGGAGAATCGACACCAAAGCTTACATCATCTTGATAGTCATCATTCTCATCCTCACAAGGATCGAGCACACTCTTAACCTGCACAGAACACGGGTACAAAAGTTAATCACAGTTGACTACAGACATAAGAATCTTGCAGTACCTGTAAATTCATCCCTTACCTTTAGAGCCAATACAAAGTGCTTGCTGTTGACATTGCCAACCTCCATTTTCAAGGGACTTCTAGTCCATGGATGATGAGCTTCCTCTTCTATACAGGCTCTGAAGAAGGGAGGCTCATAATCCACGGGCTGCAACAATTTGAAGCACATAGGCTTAATGTTATTTACTGATTATTGAAAAGAAGATAATGCAGAATTTGACTGACAGTATTACGACCCCAACTCTGGAAAGTTATTGTTGTACAAATTATAGAGAATATTCAATGCTCTGCACTTATTAACATTCATAAATCCCGAAACTGAAAACAGAAAGCTACAATGCACATATCATGACATAAGAATGTACAATAATCACAGCAATCCTTTGATAGGTTCTGACAAACGACGACCTTACAAAGCCTAGCATTTTCTATTGCAGTAGATTAAGAGCTTGTTTGAGCCCCATTTTTTTTTTGCCAAAAATGTATTTTGGAATAGTGATTCGATGGAGAATGTGTGGTTAAAAAATAAGGAAAAATTTTGGATTTGTGTGTAACGTTATTTTATTGAAGAATGTGTAGTTGAAAATAAGAAAGAGAAAAATGTATTTTGGAAATAATATGACCAAACAAGGGCTAAAATTTATGGAGACCACATTTCTAATGGGTTGGATTTTAAAGGATTATGGTTAGTCATTTCAAATAACATGAAACTGCAGAAGTTAAAAGTAAAAGAGACCATGTCTTTATATTTAGCCTCTATTTGACGACCATTAATTCAAAATTCTTTAATTCTCATACTTATTTTCAACCACACATTTACGTAATAAAATATTTTGTACGTAAATTCAAAACTTTTTCCTACTTTTTAACCACGCATTCTTAAAAAAATCACTAATGAAAACTCTATTTTCTCAAAATAATGTCATTCAAACAGGGGCTTAATTATTTGATCGTGCGATATTAATTAAATCAGATTTTTATATATTGCACTACTTTCCAATTGATATATCTAAGTAAATGAAAATATAGCAGACAAGTTAAGTGAAGGCCATACCGTGACATCATCGTAATATAGTAGCTTCATCAGTATAGTGCGCTGGAAAGATTAGTGCACTGTGATTAAAGAATCATCGACAAACCTAAAGTATCAAATGCAAGATTCTCTGTTTCTAGAAGTGTTACCTCCTCTGGCATCTTATCCAAAGTTCTCATTAGCTGAATCAATGTGCGGACCATTTTACATGCAGAACTCCTGAAAGCAACAGTTGCACAAAGCACAGTATTGGTTCCATTTGGAAATTCAACCAACATTAGACATCATAAAACTAGATAAAGTTGTATGGATTTATCTACCGCATTTGACTGGGAGTTATTTCCGTTTTGGAGTTATAGTCGAATGTCACTCCCTTCTTCTTTCCCTTGCGATTGATGTTCATCGACACCTCTTGACTATCAGTATTTGAGTAACTGAAGGAAACTGCAATAAAAATACCATATCACTGTTACCTTCTACATTGTAGAATGGAGACCCGAAGGCCTATGCTACAACATTACATGCAAAGGGACTATAATATCTAAATAAAATTCCATCCAACTAAAAATAGCCTTTCTAAGTTGGTGGCATAACAAACTTTGTCTCAGCTAGCTCTCAATATGTTTTGTTTTCCAAAAAATAATGACTTTCAAACATTGCATTCCATGTAATTACCAAATAATGGTTAGGGCCCTGCATAGTGCTACACTCTATTACGATTGTTTACACTTACATGCATATTCCTCGATCATTGGTCCATCCACTGTTTCACAGATACAGAACAGGAGTGTTTTCAAATACTTCTTCTGTAAAGCATCATATACACCTAAGAATAGAGAAAAGAAAATCAAAAGTCACAGAGGGAGAGGAAAGAAAATATTGGTTGAGAAATTCATCTTATTATGAAATTGATAGCAAGCCTTTCTCCATCCAGTCAATTAATCTGCGGGACTCAGCATCCATAGGCATAAGCTTTTTAATCTTCATCTCTGTTTATGATAAGAAGATCAATAGATCCAATTCAACAGCTGATATCCAAGTCCAAAAAAATTGAAACATTGACATAGCGGCAACTGACCCAAGGCTGGAACAGATTTATCGTTGAAATACTTCTCAGGGAATAGACCTCTGATGTAACTAATGTTGAATATAGCAATGCGAAGCAGATTCCTCGTCTGTATAAATTCAATCAATATGAGAGAATTAGTTTGATAAGGTGTAGAAAAATGTAACAGAAATAAATTCAGAAATTTGTACTGATGATAGAATAATTTAATTCTTGCACAGGAATTGGGTAAAAGATTAAGTGACACTCATTTTCAAGTTGAAAAAGGTTGAAACAGACAGCTTAAACTCGTGAACATCTGCAGAATAATGCTAAGCTTCAGCTCTTATCTCATCAGTTTTTCATGAGAATCCGGTCGTCACAAGTCTACTCACGCAAATCATGCAGTTATCTGTATTATTTTAAGTTGATGTTGATTACACAGAAACCTCAATAATTTTTGTCTAGCATCAATACAACAACAAACAGATTTTAGATCATATTTAACTCTCTATTAAGCTGTGAGAAAACAGAGAAAGAAAGAAAAAAAAACTCAAATAACTAGATATCTGATAGTGTCCAAGCTAGAATCGCACGATTTGATAAATTTACAATCAACAGAAGTTGAAAAATAGTATATCGCGTACATAAATTTCAGTTGGTAACAGTAAGATTCTTACATCACCCGCAACACAATCATCAATAGATTAATATCAAAAAACAACGATGTCGAGTGAAAATTCAACGATACTGAGTACGAGAATACTAATCAATAAGATAAAAACCCGCAAATGAATATTAGTGTAATTTTTTTTTAGAAATATTAAGCGCTAGGTAATCAAACATTGTTATCTATTTGAAATCAATAAGTTGAAAACCAAAAATTCAACCGATGCTGATTCGTTGAAATCGTATCGGTAATTTTACCTGGAAACAAACACAAATTAACGATCACATCAAAGCTACAGTAACAGCGATTTACAAAGATAGTTCAACTGATTTACCAGTAGAAGCGAGTCCTGCTCTGTGATCTCGGATTCCTTTACCGTTTGTGCTAGCATCTGTAGGATTTGGACAGAAAATTCAGTAAAAATCGTTAAAAGCTACGAGAAAATAGCAAATAACGTGAAATTTCCAAATCTTCTCAGCTTACCTTTTTGAATTTGAGAGAGAACTGAAACTCCGAAGAGAAGAGAGATGAACGAATGATTTTTTGATATTCTTTTATGAAATTTGAAAAGGAAAGGGGTGAAATGATCTGGCGGGACGTGTTATATATAGGCGGATTTAACTATGGTTCAAAAGTTATCAGGGTTAACAATATTTATTTACCGTGGTTAATTCATCCAAATTCATTGGGCATTCGGAAAAGAGTAAAGTTAATTCATTTTTGGTCATTGAACTTTTAGTGACATCTCAATTGGGTTATTCAACTTTAATTTATTTCAATGATATCAATAATCTTCAATATGTTTTCAATTATAATCACCGTGAACTCTAGTTACTAAATTTGATATCTTAATATATTTTAGGGATCTTTATTGTAATTAAATGCAATACATTTATAAAAAAAGGTAGTGCGAACATGATTACACTTCATTAAATAGGGTGGGGGGACATTAATTAAAGAGCGCCCACATAAAAATTTATAAAATTTGATATGCCACATCACCATAGGAGATCAAATCTCTAGGTTTGAGTATTAATGTGAATCCCATTATCAAGTGTGATAACTTGAGCATATGATGTTAGCATTTTATCTTTGTTTTCCCAATGCGTTAAACATAGCGATAGAGCCACAATCTTTGGTTTGAGGGTCACTGTAGCTTTGGGGGTGCTATGACAATTGGCAGCACTACGATGGTTAACTGCACAAAGGCAGCTAATTGATATTGGAATTTAAAGAAAAATAATAATGTTACCTATTTTATTCAGAAAACTCTAATAAGACAATAACAAAAATAACAAACTTTGAAGGAATTGTGTATGAAATACAAAAAAAATAATGAGGAAAACCAAAAAAAATTGAATCGACATTTTTATTTAAAAAATATCAAATTCTGATTACACGACACTTGAAAAAAAAATGGAGGATAGTTTTCTGGTGTAATTTTGATGTTTCTTTCTTTTGTTTTTTATAATTCTCGGTTGAAATGTTCAGATTTATCAATTTCTAATGGTGTATAATGTAATTTGCTTAGTCATTTAAGTCGTAGAAATTGTGGTTTAAATTATATTGTTGGAGCGATAGAGTCACACGTATGATAGCTATTAATTTGATGCTCCATAATTGAGTACATGGCAGATTATGAAAGTTTTCTGCGACGGGATAAAAAATTGATGGAATTGTATAAAAATGACAACTATGCAAATATTACTAAATATCGAAAACTAAAAGGTTCAATTTTAAAGGTTAAAGATGTATTTGCTATAAATATTGAAGGTTAAGGGCTAATTATGAAATATTCCCAAAGATAAAAGGGCTGAATTTGAAGTTATGAACAAAACTTTCAATCTGTCTGAAAAAAAAAAAAAGAAGTTTGGAGACCTCAAATGCCAACATCAACTGTTTGAGTACCTAATTGTTCTAGATGGTATAGTTTGAGGACTGAAGCCCAAATGACAATTTCAGAACTCATTGCCTTCGCCGTGTTCTACCAGGTTCTAAAATTCCTATTTATATCCAAATCGATCCAAGACTGTGTGTTCTTCCATATTATTTGTACCCTGTCAGGTAATTATGTACGCAGTAGCATCTATATAATTTGTTGGTCGAATTTCTGCTTTTGTTTTTCTTTATTTGAAACTTTTTACCTTTTTATCTGGTTTTACCGTTCACAATTTCACAAGGTTTCCTTTCAATTTCAGGCTTAAATCGTGAACTAAAGTACTATTTTTCGAAGGGTTGCTCATCTTGTGAACGTTATTAAGTATTCAATTTGCAAGGTATTCTCTTTTTCAAAATTTTCTTTTTTTTTTTTTGTGCGAAATTATTGTGCAAACAATATTTTAGATTTTTTTTTCTTGTGTTTGATGATTGATGTTTCTAGTATTACAGTCTTAATTTTGAGGGTTATTGAACTAGAGCGGAGTGAAAAAATGTACTTCCAATGAAGATGGATTAAATTGTAGTAAATTCTGAAAAAAAAGTGGTGAATCGGTTAAAGAATTNTGCAAACAATATTTTAGATTTTTTTTTCTTGTGTTTGATGATTGATGTTTCTAGTATTACAGTCTTAATTTTGAGGGTTATTGAACTAGAGCGGAGTGAAAAAATGTACTTCCAATGAAGATGGATTAAATTGTAGTAAATTCTGAAAAAAAAGTGGTGAATCGGTTAAAGAATTTGATTGCCATATTTATCTGGTTCTTCTACTATATATTTGCCTGCTTGTGTCATATAATATTGCCTATCTTTTGTTTATTAGTTAATTTGCTGGATGAGGAATTGGGTACAGATTCAATTCGAATTTGTTGGTAAATTAATGGTGTTTATTAAATTCCTTTTCAATTTAAGCATGTGAATTATGAACCATTGCCTTTTCAGTAGCCTCCCGAGATTGATGATCCCGTGATTACCCTTTTCACTTTCCAGTAGGCAGTATAATCACTATGATGATAATTTGGTGAAATGCAGTCTTAGTTCAGTAGCTTTTTCATATTTTTATTTTTAAATTCTAAGTAAGTCGCTTGATTTTCTATCCCGTATCCCGTTTTAAGTACATTAATCTGTCTACCATTGCCATGTATTGACA
>CAIGRT010092887.1:0-17693 GCA_903798405.1 Fraxinus platypoda
GCAAAGGCATTTTTTCTCACTCATCTCTCTACGGGTGAGAGTGACTCTGCAGAAAATAACTCATATGATTCACCTACTGAACCAAGCAGTCCTCTCTGTAGCATTTCAGATCGAGCAGATGTTGAAGGGTAAGAACCTGTGTTTTAAGCTGTATAATCTGGGGCTCTGGAAACAACAACTCACTGGCTTCAATATGAGGCACTTAGGTTTAAGATTTGTTTCTTTTCTCTAACCCTCTGAGAATCTGGTAACTCATTCTTCAGACCTTATATCATTATAAGGTTGAAACAATTATGAATACTTGCAGTTCATCTTTGAGGACAATATCAATGCAATAAAAAAAACCTTGAATCCTGATGGATCATACACAAATGAAACAATGATATTTGTATTTAAGTGGAACCATGTTTAAATGGTTGTTTTTATTCTTTATATTTGTGTAGGCTTTTAGCTTTTACTAGAGAGATTAAGTATTCTAGTTTTGTAGTCCAACTAATAAATCCTGTTCTTACAGCTTACCCCACAGTGAACCAAATGTAACAAATTCGTTTTGGCGGCGCAGCCGGAAGAAAGGCATTGCTGAACAAAGGACAGCCAGTTCAAGGTTTTATTTATATTTACATAATAACTTTTTCTTCTTTTTTCTTTTTCTTTTTTTTTTTTTTTTTTTTTTTNTTACCCCACAGTGAACCAAATGTAACAAATTCGTTTTGGCGGCGCAGCCGGAAGAAAGGCATTGGTGAACAAAGGGCAGCCAGTTCAAGGTTTTATTTATATTTACATAATAACTTTTTCTTCTTATTTTTTTTTTTTTTTTTTTTTTTTTTTTTTTTTAAATGCTATATAACTGGTAGTCATAATTCTGATAGAAAGTGCTAGTGTGAGACTTGTCATTGGAATCATGTGGAAAAAGGTTGGAATGATCTAAAGTTTGCAGTACTTCTAAAAAACTTTGATATTTGTAATCTACCTGAGCTTGATCCAAGAGGAAAAACCCATATTGTTAAGTTGTAGAGACAGATCTCAATGACTACAAGAAAAGTGGGAAAAATCCATGTCGTTCTTATTTATTTGACTTTTGATTTCTTTTTGAGGAGATATACCTATGTCGTTCTTATTCAATCATCTATAAAAGTAACAAACCATTGTGCACTTGATATGTTAATTACACGAGAAAGGCACCAAACATTAGACTTAAAGGAATGCTTTGCCTTTTATTACTGAGAGGAATAGGTCCCATGATGATGTTTTGCAAGTTCACAAACTTCACAATTCAAGTTATGTACATTTATTTGCTTAAACAAACTAGGAAACAACTTTTTCAAATGGGTAAATGGAGGGTGACCCTATCTTTTATGCCAAAGCCAGATTTGATCTTTATTCTCACAAGTCCCGGAGGGCGCTAGGAGAACCAATTTGCTATGTTTCATAGGTGGTTGAAGAAGGTAGAGTCCATTCCTCTCCTCAGCATGACCTATCATCCTTTCTGTTAGCCTCTCCTGAAAAATACCCAAGGAAGGTGTGAAGAGGACATTGCAATTCAGTTCATATTTCATGTTTTTAATGGATAGCAAATTAAGGACAGATTTGGTACATGTAAGACATATTTTAGGCATAAACTAGATGAAATGTGTATAGTTCCTCGACCAACTATAGAACGGAAAGTCCCATCAGCAATTTTAATTTTTTCTTTACCAAAATAAATGGAATAAATTGAAAATAACCTGGAATCACTAGTCATATGATTGGAGGCACCTGAATCTACGATCCAAGTGTTAGACGAATGACAATGAGAGGCACTAAGGGCTTGGATATTATAATTTTGTCGCATAACATTTCTTCTACTCGCTTATCCTTTCACATAAGCATGGACCTCGTTTAAAGATTGAAGAGGGTCCTTGCAAAATATTTGACCTCTCACTTGATCAAGTTCTGGATTAAGGCCAGCAAGCAAATCAAAAACTTTTTCAAACTCCATAAATTTCCTCAACTTCACACCATCTCCAGCAGACTCCATATCTATAGCTTGATACATATCCAATTCCAGCCGTAAACTTCTCATAGTATTATAATATTGAGTAACAGTCAAAGTACCTTGTCTGATACAGTTTATCTGTACAGCAACCCCAATTTTTGAGTAACTCCAATTTACTGCATCCCAAATTTCTTTCGCTGTTGTAGAAGCCCCAAACCTTTACTGATTTTCAGATTTCAATGAGTTTAACAAGCGAGAGATAACAGTTGAGTTCTCGCTTCCCATGTGGCATATTTAGGATTTGTCTCCTTTGGCTCTGTGATTGCTCCAGTAACACAATCCGTCTTGCTTCTGCTTTTGAGAAATCTTTTTGGAGATTGGGACTACTCAAGAAAATTAGTACCATCAGGTTTTGCCAATTTGAAGGGTAGGATTATCATTCTGAAAAGGAGAAATGTTTGAACGGGTATGTGGAGTTTTTTCAAAAGATGATTAATCTGACATTTCTGTTTGTGAATGGAATGAAGAGGGGCTGTAATTCCAAACAAAATATTCTGCAGAACAATGGAAGAAAAAAAAATACTGCAAGAAAAAATAGTATAATGGAGAGGAAATTTTGAGAACCCTAACAAGGATCTGATACGATGTTACAACTCATAGTGAATTGTGAGAATGCATACATAGCTTTTCCATCTGCTGTGTTGCATATTTATACATAACTTTCCAACTACAGACCTAAGAAAGGAAATAAATCCCTGATTTTAGGGACAGAAAGTAAATCCCTGATTTTAGGAATTTTTATAATATTCTTGAAATCTTCAACAATATTTTCTTTCCATTAATAATCTTCCACTTTCAGATTTTTCCATGCAATTTAGATTTTTTCCTCGTTTTTTGTGTCGATTTTCAATTTTTAAATTGCTTTTCCAGTCCTGAGCATCCTTTCTTTCAAGGACATGGGAGATCTTTGCTTGGTGGTTGCAGGGTTTCCTTCGGAGAGCACAACAACGACCTCAATGCATCAAGGTTCTTACTTTTCTATCATTCAATTTTCTCAATGTTTTTGTTTTTGATGCAATATGCATTTGAAAACAGTAGATTGTGGTCCATGCTGATAACACGTGTCCTTTTTCTATAGGGTGCTGTCTTACTACCATGATGTCTTATTTTAACACTTTTTTGAATTCAGTCCTAGGATATTGATACTGCATTTTCTAATACATTCTTTTGGTTTTATTTGCATATTCTGCTTCGTAGAATTCAGTTGTGGAATTTTTTATTTTTATTTTTTGTGGAAAGCTGACATTTTCCCAACTCTATCAGCGTTCTTCAATTGTTATATGCATTTATAATTCAAGGGGAATTACTATCCGTTGGGAGTTTATGTCGTGATTGTTTTATGGCCTTTACAGAGTAGGACTAAGTACCTTCTTTGGGCAAAGGCTACAGGAGCCTGGAAGAATCTGTTAAATTTGGTGAAGCGTGGCGTGGCCTTGAGAATAAGTTCTTCTTTGACACGTGACCAGAAAAAAAATGTGTTTAGTTTGCAACTTGGCTTATGTGTCTCTTTAATATCTTTGGAAAGATTGTTCATGATAACTATAATATTTGCCTTGGTCTTGAAGGCTGTGGAAAAGTTATGAGATAATACTAAAGAAAACAATCTGGGTATCGTTATTATGAAAAACCTCATCATTTGATGTTACCAAAATAAACACATCTTAAGATTTAATTGACATTTCTCTCATTCAGTATTGTAACATTTAAGAACACAGTCAATTATTTATTCTCTTTGTTATTTCCTATCTACTTTTTTCTTCAATTTTCTTTCTTGTTTGCCATATGCGGTAGGAAAATCTGCTTTCTAATGCTATTATTGCCTTTCGTTTTGTTGACCAATTAAGGTCTGCTGATACATCTCCAGTATATGCCCGTAGGAGAAGACGGCGTTGTATTAGCATGATACCGGAGATTGGCGATGATATTGTAAGGTGGTTGACTCTATTAAAACTTATTATGCTTTTTTCAAGATTTTATTTCTATGGTGGAAGTTAAAGCCTGAAGATATTCATTTGAAAATGGAAATAGAAATTGGATTTGTCAGCATTAGTTCATCCTCATTTTGTTTGAGATTTGTTTTTTATTTTTTTATTTTCTTCTAATCCGCTGTACAATGAAATAATTTATAAGCATCTTGGTTTCCATTATTTAGTTGATGTTGGGCAAGTTCCAATACTATCCTGCACATGCAACCTTCTATTGCAAGTGAAGAGGTGAGTTGCATAAGTTGCAACTCTTGCGTAACCAATAACTAAGAATGAGGTGTAAACATGAACAAAGTGCAACTTTGGGACAAATAAAGGGGAAATAATAATCAATGATGAATAACTCTTGAGGGATTTTACCAATATGTTCCTTAGCAACCTAGCTAAACTCTAATACCCTATTAAATAACTACCTAACATAACATCTTTAAAGAGTAATGCTATTTAGCATGTTACAATACGAGTCTAGGTGGTACTAATTGTCATTAAATGAAATATATAATAAATGAATCACATAATATTACATTTAATTGAATCTATCACATAATACCACGTAAACTAATGCTCTTACACCACCGGTGCTATATAGCATTATTCATCTTTAAATTCCACATACACAATTAATTTATTGTTTTTAAGATCTTCAACAGTAGACAATTAATCAATCGATTGTATCCATGATATGGAATTTTCCTTCCGTTTATGCTCCTATTTCCTGCCTTGTTTCATTACACCGTGTTAAGGGCTTGGTTGTAAAATCCTACATTTGTCCTCCCTTTTGATCGAGGGTCCCATCACTTCTTGACGTGGATTACATGCTGATGTAGCTTGCACCACATGTTTTTCTCTTGACCTGGTTGCAATAAAGTCTATATAAATACGTTTGGTAGTTCTACCTGCTTTTTTGGTTTATATAACATTGATAGTGAGCTTGAATCAAGGGCTGTTCGGGCGATGAATGAAACTCTGAAGAAAAATCGTCTTCCCCAGGAGCAAGTAAATTCAACACATTCTACAAGTGAAAAAGATGATAGTTCAGATATACAAGAAAGTGTATGTTCTTTTCTCTGCTCTTTTCTTGGAAGAATGAGAGAGAAATCCTGCACATAATTCTTTAGTGCTACAGTATTTGTTTCTCTTTTAATTCACAAATTGATGTCTTGTTTTTCATTCGAGTCAAATTTTACTTAGAAGCTGTTTCTTACACCAGGCAATCTTTTATCTGTCTAGTTTACAAATCAAAATTTTTCCCTTTACATGATGAGCTAGAATGTGGTCCTACTCATTTTTTATTTTTATTTTTTTGGCAATTGAGAGCGCTCAAATTATTTTGCATCCAGACAGTTTGTTCAAGTCCACTTAAACAATTTCAAGTTTCAGAAATTCGTTTGGTGTTAATATCTGTTGTCAAATTATGTTGTTTCATTCTAAAATGATTTCCATAGCATGTTTTATGCACTTAATACATTTTTTGTGTTTTACTCATACCTCTTATAGCTGAACCAAATTTTCTTTGCATTTTTCGTAAAATATACATCAGTTCTCAATCTGGATTTGTGTGAATTAAATATTGACAATTATAACTATAAATTCAGATTTCTAATAGTTTCCCAAATGACCAGATATGTCTAGTCTTGTCCTGTTATTTATCTGTGGTTTAATGTTTCATATGCTTCACTTTCCAGCTATCAAGGTTCAATCCAGATGACCATGATGGAATCTACCGTGATAAACCTATAAAATATAGTGTTCATGGGAAGCAAATAAGTTCGCATAAGGCAATCTCACTTCCATCATCTCCTCAACGTTTTGGCAATCAAGCATCTCTTAGGGGTGAAGCAAGCGCAACATTTCCCAGTCCTGATATGATGTCAATATTCAATAAAGTGCTAGAATCATCAAAGATTCTGAAGAAGCCATTGTTACCCTTTCAAGAATGGAACATTGATTTTTCTGAAATAACCATTGGAACCCGTGTTGGAATTGGTATGTTCTCTTCATATTTATTTCTGATTAGCAAAGCCCAACTTACTGTGAACATTCCGTTCAGAAATTTTTTTATAGTCGGTGATTAATGAAGTCGGATAATTTTAATGCAAAATTGCCAGAATAGGGGTTCTATCAATTGAAGTAACGATTATTTACTTTATCCCATTATCAGAAAACAATTTGTTCCACTGTTGGTTGCTCGTATATGCTGACCCTCACCCCTTCCCCTCCCTGACACGCATGCACACACACGTGTGCACACTCACATGATTTCAAATCTAATTCGTTTGGGAGACAGAATACTTACTAATGATGGGCTAGAAATTATGAAGCTTTGTAGCTCTTTAGCTGATCAAAGAGCAGTGCAAAAGGCCTGTATAACCCCATTGGTGCACATGTTAGTTCAAACACTAAACACATAGTTCAAAATGAGAACAAAAAATTTGATTAGATATATTTTTCACAAAAAAATATAATCATCACAGCATAACCTGAGACTAACAATGTCCTAATATCCCTTTGGTTAGAGAATGTTGTGCGAATTAAGCTCGTTTTTTATGTTAACGTTCTTGAAAACCTTTTCAATAAACGAAGAAGTCATAATTATGAGTGGAAATAACAAGAATATCATTTTCTTGGCTGTGATATTTCTCAAGTAAGCCATTATCCTGATCCTGTCTCCAAGTATAGCATTATCTGTAAGACAATGCAATCCCCCTAAATGCATTTCCATAAACACATTCGACACACTTTCTGGTCTTAAAATGAACCATGCCATTTGACATTGAATTTTGTTTTTTCATGCTACTTACCTCTTTAATTCTTTTCATCTGTTAAACTCAGTTTCCATTTTTCTCTTTTGTACTCTAGGATTCTTTGGGGAAGTTTTCTGTGGCAATTGGAATGGATTAGAAGTTGGAATCAAAGTGTTTCTGGAACAAGAGCTGACTGTTGAGAATGTTGAAGACTTTTGCAACGAAATATCTATCTTGAGGTAATTTATAATAGGAGTGCTGAAGTTATTAGCTTTTTGACTAAGAAATGTTTTTTCACTGACAAACATCCCTCCATCCCCCAACAACAGGCACGTAGAAGGGGAAACTAGCATAATATTTGTTACCTAACATTTCTTTATTTCTTTTGCAGCCGTATCCGCCACCCTAATGGTAATGTCTTATCCCTAAATATTCCTGAAACTAGTATAATATATGTTATCACGTAGCATATTTACTTTTGGGGTTTCCTTCCTTTTTCTCTCCTGGAAAGTTGGTAAATGGTGAGAACATGTGTGATATTTTTCTATGCAGTTATTTTATTCCTTGGCGCTTGTACAAAGCCTCCTCGCTTGTCCCTGGTTACTGAGTATATGGAGATGGGATCACTGTATTATCTGATCCATGCAAGTGGACTGAAAAAGAAACTTAGCTGGCAAAGGAGGCTTAAAATGCTTTGTGATATATGCAGGTTCACTCGGATATCATCCCTCTATCTGTTCTCCATTGCATATTGACTCGTGAATGCTTTGCTTGATTTTATGGATTTCAAAGCATTTAAATTTGTCCTTTTCTTGTACCTAAAAAGCGAAAAAATTATGATGAGGTGGTTGCATGATCATTAGATTCCCAAATCCAATGCACACAATCTGTTACAGGGCTTTTGACGAGGTATAGGGTTTAGTTTGAATTTGATTAATCTATTATCAAAGACTGATGAATAAAATCTGTCAATCTCATGGCTGGATAAGATACTAGGGCAATCACATCGAATCAGATGGCGTAGGTGCTGTGTTTGACCGAAAAAATTCCCTTCAAATCATAATTTGTTCTATTTCATATCGCACAATTTATATATTTTGTCTAGTGAAATATTTATTTGGTCACTCAATTAACTAGAAGATGAGACTTTACTATATAAAGAACGATTTCCTCAAATGTGCTGGGCTCTAAATTTTTCTGGCTTGGCATTTCACTGTATCTCACAAATTATGCATCTCGAGGCTAACCTCTTAATTAACTTATTGTGCCTTTAAAGAAAACTTAATGCCTTGAAGATTGAAACAAAGTCAAAATATCACATTTTGATTAATCTCAGCTGGCAGGGGGTTTATCGACAGTCTGGTATAATGTTTTCTGTTTCATTCCCTTTATATTTTAATCTCACTTGTCTCTGTTTATTAAGGGGACTGATGTGCTTACATCGAATGAAAATAGTACATCGTGATTTGAAAAGTGCAAACTGCCTCGTGAATAAGCATTGGACAATGAAGATATGTGATTTTGGGCTGTCACGAGTACTGACTACCACCCCAATGATGGATTCTTCTTCTGCTGGAACTCCAGAATGGATGGCACCAGAACTTATTCGCAATGAACCCTTCACTGAGAAATGTGATATTTTCAGCCTTGGTGTCATAATATGGGAGCTATGCACACTTAAAAGGCCATGGGAAGGTGTACCATCTGTTCAAGTAAGTATTGTGCAACATCTCTATTTTTATTCAAAATGATAGCAAGGATTAGACACAAAAACAAAACCCAAAATAGATTTATTGAAATCAATGCTGCATACGAGCAGGTAGTGTATGCTGTTGCCAATGATGGACAAAGGCTCGAAATTCCTGAAGGTCCACTGAGCAAGTTAATTGCAGGTCGATTTTAATTAAACGTAATTTGTCTTGTGTTGTCCCACTTTAGAACTAGCATTTGATTCGTTTCTATTCCAGATTGCTGGGCAGAACCTGATGAACGTCCTACCTGCCAGGAAGTTCTCGCCCGCCTCCATGAGTGCGAATGCTCGCTGAGTTAATTTGGTTCTTTTCATTTGTGCAAACGCCATCATGGAAGCATTGAGAGTTCTTTCAGGGGATTTTTAAATAAATAAGCCTTATCTATGACTGGATAATGCTTCAGTTTCAATAAAAGACGTGAACTGGTGAAATAAAACGTGCTTCCTTTTAACTATGCCATGGATGGTGTGATAGTACGGGGATTGGCTTATACATTCCTCTTCGTCTTTTCTTCGACTCTAGCGAAAGTTTTACTTTGCTAGAGAAATTGGCTCTAAAAACTTATTAGTCAATTACTAGTTTAATCCCTCATGCATGCTTTTAGTAGAATAGACAAGTGCCAAACTAGATAATGCTATTGCAATTCTCTGTATCAACCAAATACCTTTGGCTCGTGTTTATAAATATTTAACTCACTTTCTATCTACACATTTCGAGAGATTCACAATTACTATATATTTATCTATCACTCATCTATAATATATTAAATATCATAACAAGTGAATAATTTTTTGGACGATTCTAGTCTTACTATAATTTAATTATTTTAATTATACATTACTTTTCGTTTTTCAATATGCATTTAATTTATTTAACATTTTTAGTTACCTACATGTACATTTTACAGATTCATTTTTACCCGTGTGCTTTCATTAATGTTTTTATTATTAATTTCCAATTAATTAACATTAACGTTCATTTAATTAATATTCATCTTCGTTTATGCATTTCATATTATTAATTATATTTAAAATTAGAATTTCACATTCAAAAATGCATTTCATTATTCACGTTTATGTACGCTAATTGACATTCAATTTTACTTAATTGAAAATTAAATAAATTGTTTAATATTCATTGTCATGTATATATTTTCTAGTATTAATTTTAAATGAATTAACATTTATGCATATTTAAATATTACTTTTCTAGCATTTATAAAACATTTCATAATAACGTGCAACGCACGTTCAACGTTGACTATTTTATAATATAAGTCGTTTATAAACACTTCCTGAAACATGTAAAGTGTGGGTTTGACAATCTTTAAACTCGTGATTTAATTCTTATAATTTGTAGTTCACGATCTCACCATCTACTAAACAAAAAGTTAAGAATAAATTAAAGTAAAAAATGCCAGCCCCCACCATGAAGACCCCCGCTAACCAATACAGTAGATTTTGATACTCTCTTGTTCCATATTTTTATTTAGCAGTGTATTATATACTTGTAACTATTTATTGTATGGTATAATCTCACTCTTTAACCTCTTAGAGGTGTTATAACTCACAGATTATAATCAAATATAAACATGTAGCTAAAGATTATACAACAAAGAAAGCTCTTCATATGTTATTTTATGATGTAGAGTGCAATCTTAATCTTAATTTTCTTTTTCAAAATTGTTGAACTTGAGACTTTTATATGCCGTCAAAGTCGAAAAATTTAAGCCCTTGTTTGAACCTCATTTTTGGTGAAAAATGATTTTGTAGAGAACATGTGATTAAAAAGTAGGAAAAATTTTGGATTTACGTACAAAATTATTTTATTGGAAGAATATATGATTGAAAATGAAATGGAGAAAAAAATGAATTTTTATAAAATGAGGTTCAAACGGTGGCTAATTATCGATCACAGAGTGTTAGTAGGTCGAGTTAATGAGAGTACTTCCACTGAGAGAATCTGCAAGAGCAGGCAACAAGATCAGATGGGATTTCCAGATAAAAATTCAAAAGTTTATAGGGTATTTGATGATAAAGATTGTCAGTAAAATTCTCTTTTTGTTTACTTCCTCTGTGTGATGATTGCCAATACCAGAAAACAGCTGCATATTCAAATATCTTCATCTCTCATCTCTTCAATAATTGAATCTATGCCTATCAACAGACAGCCCATGATCCCATCTCATCTCATTTTCTTATAATCCTCTGCTTATAAACTTAATTAGTCTCAATCTTAATAAGTTAATCTTAGATTTTTATGTGATTAAGTTTATCCAGAGGACCCCTCTCCCCTTCATCCTTCACATGTTGCCCACTAACTATGCATCTCAGCCGTTAAATGTCTGGGCCCCTCTATTCAATCTGAACTTATATACCAAAGATTTACAAGGGCATGAATCAAATAATTACAATAGGGAAATATACATCAGATCAGTAGATATATATCTATTACATGGAACCATTTTCTTTGTGTCATCATCTTGTTTTTAGAATTTCTTTATCTCAAGGTAGTGGGCTTAGGTTGAAGAGAACGAGGAAGGCACATATATCAGTCAAGAAAGTCCCAAATTCCAATTACCATCAAATTATGAAGAAATTTAAGCGATCTTTCTTGATTATTGGAAATGAATATTATGGTATACTACCTACAAGGCACATGATCTTACTTGGGGATATTAAAAGATCACAAAACTCCTCTCAAAAGAAGGTTTATCTTCAACCCAAACATGAAAAAAAATTCCCATTTCACTCCTATTTCCTCTCCCTCCATCTAATACCAAGAACCCCACATTCCCCTGCCCCAAACAAGGACACTACACTAATAACCTTCGAGTTATGTTACATGTGCAAAATTTCTTTCACGGATTTTTTACAGATACACAGTTGTCATTTTTCCATTGACAGTTAGCAAAACAGGAAAAAAAATTGCCAATCAGGTGCTGCCAACACAACATCTGTATAGATTATGTGAAAAAAAATTATGTACACATAGCTTTTTCAAATAGCCTTCTCACATACTCCAAATAAGCAGATTGAACCAGAGATTGACAAGTGTCAAAATTTGTTTGAACCACTTGGATGATTTTGCAATACCAGTCATGGACGAACATGTGTCTCCATAATCCTCCAAACCAAATTATTGAACTTAGTGAAGGGAAAGGGTGCTAAGGAGGGATGGTGGAGGGAGGGCTGAATCATGGATCCAAAAGGCAAAAGTACAGAACAAGGTGAATTATTAATTCATGCCATATATTGAGTTCATCCCAAGCAAGTGACAAAGAGAATGCCCCATAAAATATCGGGAAAAATAGGAGGCCAAAAGGCATAAACCATCATCTATCAGAAAAGAAATAAAGATAGATAGATAAATTATTTAAATAATAAAAAGAAAACAAAACAAAAGAAACTTCTTTTTATCTTTCTGCCTTATATTTCCACTTCCTTCCATTCCTTCCTCTCTCTCTCTCTCTCTCTCTCTAGCCATGAAAAACACCATTAGATGCTGCATTTCTTGCATTCTTCCATGTGGAGCTCTCGACGTAATTCGAATAGTACATACTAATGGCCATGTTGAAGAAATCAGTGGCACCATAAAGGCAAAAGAAATAATGAAATTACATCCAAAGCATGTTTTAAAGAAGCCCTCATCACCGTCTGATGAAGGGATGTGTTCAAAGATTAATATCGTGGTTCCTCCTGATGCAATACTTCAACGTGGAAAGATTTATTTCCTGATGCCTCTGCCTTCTCGATCCCATAAGACTCCATCAAGATCGTCTACAAGGAGAAAGAAAAAAGATTCTGAAAGCGATGATATTCCCAAAAACAGTGATCTTTCTACGAAAAACCTACTGGTTTCTGATCAGTATTTAAGTGAGATTTTGTCAGAAAAGCTTTCAACACAGAGAGATCGACGGAGAGGGCGTGTTGGCGTGTGGAGACCTCACTTAGAGAGCATTTCAGAGACAACAAACGATGCTTAATGCCGAGTAATCTTTTTCCTTGTTATTTTTTCCTCAAGAGGGTTTTTAGAACTCAGTACTAAGCCTTCTCCTTTTTCTTGGTTCATTTTTCTTTTGTGTTTGTATATATTATTCATAGAGTAATAACCCAAATTGTAACATAGGTAAAGTGATCATATATCGAATCGATCGAAAAAGAATTATGAATTATGGTGACAATGACTTCGCTCTATGCTGCAAGAAAACATTACAGCTAGAGTTCAATCTTGAAAGTGGATCAGAAACAATTCATCAACAGTACATATAGCTGTGTGTTTTACTTTGACTCCAATAAGTTTGAGGAGAGATTTTGAGGTTGATGATTAACATGTCAGCGCCCACAAATGGCACAATATCACGATTTTTTTTGGAGAGATAAAAATCAGTTTCCATGTTTCCTGGTGGTAGCTCCCTCAACTCTCGGCACACTGGTAAACCTTAATTTAACACCTAAGAATTGAGATAAGAAATATTGAACTTTCGAAACGGCGTGATTTAATAAAAATTTACGCTCGACTTAGATACAATGACTTGTATTTTGATGATCAAAGTTATCAGGATGCTGATGAAATAATTGTCCCCAGTGCTTTGAAGCATAAAATAATGCACTTGTAGAAAGTGGGCAGTGTCTTTAACAAATTTGTTCTTTAAAAAAGATAATTTATACGATGCCATTAGCATCGTAGAAAGGTGATTACAGCAAGGTTAGAGCTTTTAGGGATTACGGCGGATAAGCCCATATATTCAGGACCAGTTAAAAAGGTCACACAATTGTTAGAATCTAACTGATTGGATCAATCAAAATGTCACAGCATTTAGCTTTTCAGTTCACTCATTTACCTCGGCCCTAGTCACACAGTCACATTCACGCACAATTAATAAAAATTTGATTGAGTAGAAGAGTTGGTTTTGCAAACTCTGTTATGTAAATATATTTCCTCACTTCACGGTGATCACGACGGTTTAACAATTATTAATTATTCTAGACACTTCGAGAAGTTCACAAACAAGTTATTCTCTCGTTCTAAAGATATGTTTGCTTTCATTTTTCCTCTGTCTAAATTATAAGTCGCTTTCCTTGTTGAGGGTAATATGAATTACTCATATTTAAATCATTATTTAGCTCTTGGGATAGAGAATAAAATCAGATATTTAGTAGATTTTGATAGAAGCTGATGAAATATGTTAGTTGGAAAGTTGTGGAACCCATAAAATGTGTTATTAAATTAATTGTTGACTTTGACTTAGATTTTAATCAATAACAAACAGGGGCTAAACGTAGGGATATATTATGAGAAATGTAAGAAAAATTTATGTTTTGAACTATATTAATTACATTTTTATTTAACTATAAAAAAAATGAAAATAAGTCTATCTTTGTGGAACGGATGGAATAAATAGTTACAATATCAAGACCGGTAGATTTTCAAAGAAAACCTTACAAGTTTTCAATGCTATGACTTCAATTTTATATAGTCAAGACTTGATATTCCAATACCGCTTTTGTGGTCTTCCAAAGTTTGTGCAGATATTTCCCAACTAATTGGAGATTGAAAATTAGTTTTGACCCTCTTACAATCTTCAAATCTTTTACAACTATTCTTCATATTGCCACAAAAGATGCGTTTATGGCATCAAAGTATTCTGGTTATGCTAAAGATAATGTTAGGACTTTTGCTTCTTCAAGCTCCATGAGACAACATTTGATTTTAAACCTAGAAATCTTCGAAGTGTTTGGAGACCATCTTTTGTGATCATTAGGAGAAGTCACCATTTTCTTCGGGAAAAAAAGATTTGCAGCTTCAGAATGAGTTATGAATGGTTCTTATCGAAACATTCAAGTGATTCCACGACGTCAATATTAACGAGGTAGTTTTATTCGTTTTAAGTCCATTGGTGTATGTGAAACTTAGTGGATTATTTAATAGCAGGGCGTGGCTCGTTGATGTTGGTAGTTGTTGAACTACGTCAATTTGTCTCTTTAATTATCTAAGCTGATTACTTATTTGATAAATAATAAAAAGGGATTTAGCAGTAATGATCCTATCATTCTACCAATTCGCTTCAAGATGCCTCGCAGATCTAAGAAGAGTAGTCCCAGAAGAGGCACCCACGTAATCCAAAAATGGAGGGAGGCATGGAACGCACATGACTTACTAGTCATGTTGAAGAGTTGGTCACAACAAAAGGTGTTAAAATTTTATAACTCTAAACTTTATAAAATTAGAAAACTTAATTACTTTAATATCAAGATCCTCCGTATCAAATCATTAAGAAAATTAATAATGCGGAACATACCTTTAATTTTTGTGAATAATTCTTTAATACTTGATCTTGATTCCGGATCTTGAATATTGATTATTGACTCTTTTGGTTCTTGAGTTCTCGATCTTGATTTTTGCTTCTTGCTCCATAATCTTGATTTTCTAGTTCTTCAAATTAATTGACCCAATCATTTTCTTGATTTTTTATTGTAATTTAGATTCTTGATTGTGGGTTTCTTGATCTTCATCTTCAATTTGTTTTCTCTATTAATTATTGTATTGATGGGATGGCACAAAAAATGAGAAGTTACATATGAATTGTGAATCATAACCCTATTTATAGTTTCCATATGTATTTGACTCATCGTCAAATACAACCCTAATGGATCTGGTCTCTACACATATAATCCGACCCACACTTTATTTAAATGTCCTAAGCCCAACAATTTAATTCTTTATTAGACCACTTTAATTGGACTCAATTTTAAAATAGTCTTATACACAATTAATTATATATGTAGGCCTACAGACAAATTAATAAACCCAGCAATCTCCCACTTGGGTCACGTGTGTTATCTTATAAATGTGTACAACCTTATGACATTAAAACTTTTACTATCATAACCAAAAATATCTCCAAAAATATCTCGTCCATTGATTATATCAATATATGATCAAAACGGTCTTCATTACAAGTATCATAATTAAACCCATCAATGGTCACGTATATCAACAAAATCAAATGACATAGATCAAGTGTGGATGCGTAACATGAAATTACATGTAAAGTGATCCAAACTGCCTATTTCCAACTGATTCTACCTTATTCTTTAATGAGATCAACCATAAAACTGAATTGAATATTTTATTTCTTAAATAAATCGACTATCCATGGATAAAAATATGTGTCTAAAATAGACAACATTCGAATACAAATTTCTACTAAACTGGCATATCATCAAAGGATGCAACACCCATGTAAGTATTATAATCATGAAAGATTTTGGGTGGTAGCCATTTAGTAAATGGATCCATTATTATGGAGTTTGTCCTAATATGCTTTATATCTTACCACTCTTAATTCTTTCCTTAACAATTATGAACTTAATGTCTATAAACTGTGATATCATCAAGTTCCTATTGGAATACAAGACTGCTATTGTCACAGAATAACTTCAGTGATCTTTCCATCTAAAATATGCAGCCAGTGACAATATTTTACAATCATATTCCATGATCAGAATAAGAATATTCAATGATCTCCAATTGGTTTAATTCTCCAAAATGTGATCATGTAATCCTTAGTTCTCTATAGATACCGAATAACCTAATGGTTGCTTTCCAAATTTCCATTCTAGAGTTACTTAAATATCTACCTAGCATTACAACAATGAATACTATATCTGGATGTGTGCAAACCTATATATACATTAAATTTCTAACTGCTGAAACACACGAAATTTTGTGCATTTTCCTTTATTTAAGTTTATCGTTGGGGCATTAATTGAGATTAAATATGTCTCCCTTAGCAATAGGGGTATCACCTGGTTTACATACATGTATCCCAAATCTCTTAAGAACCTTATCGATACACCTTTTTTGTGATAATTCAAAAATACACCGAGAATGATCCCTATGTATCTATATCCTTAATATAAAAGAGCCGTCACCAAAAAAAATTTCATTCCAAAATTCCATGACAGAAATCTCTTGGTCTCATGCAATAAGCTTATATCATTGCAGAACAATATTAAAAAATAAGCTTATACTCCCACTAAACTTGTGATATACACAGTCATCAACTGAATTCTTCTCAAAACCAAATGAGATAATTCTTTGATAAAATTTGTGATACCATCGTGGGAAACTGGCTTAAACCCATAGATAAATTTTTAATCTTTAAACCAACTGACGTAACTTAAGATCAAAATGTGTCACAAATATCATAATAGTCCTGATAAGTGTATTTTGTGCACTTATCTAGGTCATTAAATTAGAGTATTTATTAGTGATTTTGATGAGTTATAGGTTAATTTTGTGTTAATTATGTTTGTTAAGTTGAGCTTAATGCAAATTGGTGGATTTGGAAGAAATGAACGAAAAATGTGCGAAAATGAAGGAAATCCAAAATTTGTGGACCAAAGTGTAAATATCGAATAGTTGATTCGGAGCACAAAACGATGATTGAAAATCATATAGGATCAATTGGATGCAATTTGTGGTCAAATAAGTGAAATATAGTGGAAGTATTTTCACAAATCAATTTCCAGCAAAAGAAGTTATGCTTCGGATTTTCAGCCTTAACTTGAGACCCATTTTTCGGATGGCAAACATTCGAATGCAAAAAATTCTATTTCCACAAGAATTGTATTCCTTTGAATTACCTTTTCAACGCATTTTAAATTACTTCAATTGGATATCTGTAGAGAAAGTTATGATCAAAATATTGAGAGTCGCTTAAGACGAACAAAAGCGACCTGCGTACGCGCCACCTTATTTTCCCCAATCCGAGAGCCAATGGCTCTACGGTGAGCGCGCGGTAAATTTTTGGGCCGTTTCTAGTTTGATCCAAATTCTTATGAAAATCAAATTCAACCTACTATTTAACCTAGAAGGAGGCACACAACATGTCAAACCCTATTTTTCACCAAAAGAAGGAGGCTAGCACAAGATCCAAAAGCAATTAATACAAGAGATTGAAGATTCAAAGTCCGGGATGAAGAATAATGGAGAAGAAATTGATTTTTTACTTTCCATTCACTGTTTTCAATTTCGGGTCATTTTTCAAATCTTTTTGTGTAATTTACATGACAATATGTTAGGCTAATTTTTTTCATGTATTGGATGAAGATGAAACCTATTTTTTATTTGTTTTAATTCAAGACTAGTAGTTTAGTTTATTTCTTGCATT